>OX183137.1:39978878-40263878 GCA_945261195.1 Cryptosula pallasiana
TTCATTTTTTGCCAATTTATTTTTTTCCAGATTTTTTCTTTTTTGGGGGTTTGAAGAAGACAATGAAACTTTCCCGATTACATAGTTCATTTGACTCGACCGTGACATTTTTTTTACAAAACAACAACAGAATGAAATTTTAAAATGAGTGCTATAGATAGGCACAATTTTGACATAGTTAATGAATGTACAATCTAAAACGAGCTGTCTATCAAGCCAAGAAATAAAAACTGTAAATAATAATTCTATGTTGTTTGATAAATATACCGCTGTTGAATTTCTTTAACAAAAATCATTGTATGGTTTTTTCAACGTCCGTGTGCAGGCACGGCCCCAGCAGCTTTATTGTGCAAAACATGGGGACAGAGCATCCCAGTTTTAATCACAATCAAGTTGACCAATTCGAGAAAACCTCGGGCAACTACCAGCAGGTTAGCACCACCTAGCAGAGTTTTGTGCAACTACAAATAATCAAAGTAGCTCCAACTTCCAGGCTAGGCAAAGTCAGCAGTCTCAGAAAAGCAAGAACTGTTTTAATAGATCAGTAGTTGTATTACCAAACTTGTTTTCCATCAAACGGTTGCACCACATAAGATCAAGCAGTGATCGTCAACAAGGCAATAACATTTTTTGATTCTTACAATGTATAATAAGGAATCACTGCATGCTATATTAATGAACTGAGCTAACTTACGACTAGTTATAAGTAATTAGGTAAATTGTCATAATAATGTGATGGATTTTACCAGTTACCATAAATGACTACTACTCTATAAGGTTCCCTTGATAGCCTGTAGGTATCAGGCATGCCTCCTTAAAGCAATTGACAAGACCGACATTGATTGCACTTCGGCCCTGCATTATTACTATACCGGCCCTGGGTAACTATCCCAAGCTGGTAACAAGATGGCTGCCATGACCTGGGAGATGAAACTTAGCCCAAACCCAGACCATAACCATCCTCAGATGTTGCTATATAGGGAGCTGAGGCTGCAAAAGACTAAAATCTCTAAGAGAGAAAAATCCACAGCCACTACTGGCGGAGATGCCCATTGACTCCGCCCCATTCTTCTGGACACCAATTCTTTTTAATCTGTTTGTTGTCATATCATTTGACTGGTATTTTTATTCATTATATTATTGGTACAATCATGTTATTCTTGCGTGTGATTGGAGTGCTTGGCAAACTAGGCCATGCACTTCCTGTCACTTCCTTTGTTCTTATTTAACTTTGTTTAATACCCAACCAACTACAATAATTGGGGCTACTCACGCTCCATTGGTGCCCAGGTGGTGTGATGATTGACACATTTAGCTGCCGTGCCAAAAGAAGCTGTTGTAAGGACTTGGGTTCAAGCTCTAGTCATGTGTTTGCTGTGATCTTTGTAGCTTATGAAACACCAAAAGCTCAGTGACCACAAAAACGATTAGCAACAATATAACCAACCACTTTACAGAAGCAACCAAAAAGTATTACATAATTATTGTATAACCATGTCGATTTTATTGCACACAAAAAAGTAAAAAAATAACCACATTATTTTGTAATCTTGAATTGCTGATAACAGTTCAACTTTTGAGCAAGTGGTCAGAAAACAGGGATACACAGTAACATAACACCAAGGAGTATAACGCAATAAAAAAACAGATCTTGCAGTGTCACGCCATATCATTAGCAAACTGTTGTGCCAGTTTTATTTGATTGGAAGAGAATACTATAGCACTGTTATAGACAGCTTTATGATTGTAAACGCAAAGTTTAAGGTCTAGGGTCATGCAGATGTAGTTAGCTGATCTAGAAGAAAGTAAAATAATCACAAACTACTACTAGATGGGCTATCCCCAATAATCGTACTAGTATTAGTTGTACTAGTAGTTCTGTATGACTGTCTCTGTGTAGGTCTCAGATACCATCAGATGAGTACCGCTGTTCCAACCAAACATACAATCTCCAGGTAATGTTTCTTCTTTGCATATTCCAGCGGAGACACTCAAAGTCACCACTCCTTTCGGTATTCCATGGCAAGTTCCTTCAACTAAAATTATACGACGTAAAGTATTCTAGGATTAGATATAACCAAACCAAATGTAAAGCTTGAACATGAATATCTGTTTTAAGCAAAATAATTCCAGATTGTAGGAAAATAAATTAACAACAAACAGTTTATCTGATTTGGTATCATCATAAGAATTATTTTTCAATTGACTTTAAAAATTTTATTTTATCGTATTCATTTCGCTTTCACAAAGATCAAAACCAGCACCACGTTGTTATAAATTATTGAAGCTTGTGAAATAGCAGTTAGGTTACTAGCAATTGGTGTTTCGTCAAGATCTTTCATGCACAGCACCATCAAAATTCATGGAAGTGTACATAGAACTTTAGCTATTGAAATTTCAAGTGTGTCAGGATGTGTAACCTGTTAGAGTTCCCAACAATAACCCAAAATGTGCATTCATAGCCACCAATCATATAAACACACATTATGAAGAAGCAAATGACCAATAAAAAAGTTATTTTCTTTAAATGCAGTAACTCAACTGACAGCGCAATTATCATTCATACCTTGAGGCAGCAGTATTGGAGCAAACAAAAACAAATAATGTAATAGGTTCTGGTTTTGGAAATCACAGAATACTATTAGGCTCAAGTACTCTACCTCTCTCCAGAGGGGACACCACAGTATCGGTCAGTGCCACTTGTGTAGCGGTCTTTAACAGCTAGTTGGAGCCCATGGCTCACGCATACTAGTCGATGTAGTTCAGTGAAATAACTTGTATTTATCACTATACAGCTTTAGGGAGGCTATCCGCTTGAGTAAAAGCATAGATAAGGCCTGGCAGAAGGTATCAAACATAATGAAAAGAATACTGTGATAATTCAGCCTTTCATCGGCAAAATCAGAGGAAGTGATTGACCTAGATAATAAGGTGATCAATCACTTCTGCAGGAAGTGAATTCAAATATCAGTCAATTGCACAGGAAGGGATCCAATAAGTCGCATAACAAGGCTAAATATACTGTGTGATAACAATAGAATACACTATAAGCGCCTAATGGCAAATGGGCAAGGTTAATGGGCCAGCATTGATTGTGGTCACTGTCTCATCTCCGTGTATGTTCTAGGGCTTGCACAGGTTAGGATCCGGAGATCTTGAGGGTGGAGAGTAGACATGTCCTAAATACATTCCTCAGAGGGGCTGAGGCTAGTCCTGCGAGCCTCAAAGAAAATATTCTTTGATGTTCGAAATACCATACCCTGAGTCCAATACCCCGAATCGGTACCAGATCTTCATCAGTTAATTTTGGATCTGCAGTGGCTAATCCTGGACTCGTATGAATCATGACTGACTCTGTCATTCCATACAGAGTCAAGCATCCCTTATGGTGGCTAAATGGCAGCAAGCAGACCACGGCCAGTGGCTGGTTGTTGGTGCAAAGAAGGTAGAGAAGAGTCGATATCTCCCTATCTCTCTCCCTCCCCCTCTCCCTCCCCCTCTCCCTCCCCCTCTCTCTCTCTCGCTCTCTCTCGCTCTCTCTCGCTCTCTCTCGCTCTCTCTCGCTCTCTCTCTCACTCTCTCTCTCGCTCTCTCTCGCTCTCTCGCGCTCTCTCTCGCTCTCTCTCGCTCTCTCTCGCTCTCTCTCTCTCTCGCTCTCTATCTATCTCGCTCTCTCTCTCTCGCTCTCTATCTCGCTCTCTCTCTCTCGCTCTCTCGCTCTCTCGCTCTCTCTCTCGCTCTCTCTCGCGCTCTCTCTCTCTCGCTCTCTCTCGCCCTCTCTCTCTCGCTCTCTCTCTCTCTTGCTCTCTCTCTCTCGCTCTCTCTCTCTCGCTCTCTCTCTCTCGCTCTCTCGCTCTCTTGCTCTCTCTCGCTCTCTCTCTCTCTTGCTCTCTCGCTGTCCCTCTCTCGCTCTCTCTTTCTCGCTCTCTCTCTTGCTCTCACTCTCGCTCTCTCTCGCTCTCGCTCTCTCTGCCGCTCTTTCTGTCACTCTCTCTCGCTCTCTCTGCCGCTCTCTCTGTCACTCTCTCTTGCTCTCTCTCTCGCTCTCTCTCTCTCACTCTCTCTCGATAGTATGCATGACACTAGTTTCTACGCCATTTGTACGACAAAATCTATCACACTTGTGCTCATTAGGCGGGCTGGTAAAATTTAAATTACAATGTTTTCAAACCAAACTTACCTATGATTGGTCGGTGTATGCTAGTCAGCTTATTAAGGGAGTGGATTCCTTCTATGGTCCCAGGGTATGTACACTCTTCACCATTTATGAGAAAGTAGTGTCTGCAACAGCTTGAGTAACTGCTATTCTGATGACCTGAGTAACATCTACCATCTGTACTCAAGGTCAACCTTAATCCACTCGAATCGTAAAACTTGTTGTAGTCTGGAATTGTCTGTAAAAATATCAGAAATGTTTCTGTGTTTCACCAAGTACCACCAAGTACCTGTATCACCAAGCACCTGTATTTAATTTTGTAGGTTCATTGGTTTTAGAATGCAAAATTTGTACAACTGTCCTAACTAAAATTGATACGAATACGTAAGCATAACATAGATTAATGAGCAACTGATTTACAACAGTTATTCTTTCATACATCTGTTTTTTTCTCATCTATACTATTATGCCACTTCAACAAACATAATTATAACAGTTATAACAGTGCTTTGTTCTGTCTTCATTGCCGAAAAGCATAAAAAAATATACCGTGCACATATAAATGCATGCTAATTCGGCCTTGCAAACAAATATTAATGCAAATCAACATTAGTTGCAAATTTGAAATGAATCTTAGCATACAAAATGGTTTCATTGTGGCAAATTATAATGTAACAAATTCTTGCAGCTACAAATCACTCGCAATTGTTTCTAGAGGTACATTAAATAAATCGTATCCGATAGAAAGGGCACCCAAGTGCTGGCACAATACATGCAGTTAACAAATCAATAAATATACAATTTTCTATCAAACAATAAATACTTCTTTTTTCCCAAAACAAAGAGCATGAATGGGTAGGTGGGAACTGGAAGTTACCCGGAGGCCGGTATCAAGATGGGGTATAGCCAGGAGTCCAATCACAACCTGAGAGGCTTTAACATTTTATATCTGAAGCCTAACAGCATAGAGATGTAGAGAACTTGGCTAACAAAGGCTATAAGCATGAGCTTTGTGAGTTTATAGGCTGACAAGGTCTCCCTTCATTTCCATCACATTCCTCAAACTTGGCATAAAATGGTGATAAAAAGGCGCCAAGAACAACTCAGATGCTCATAAAAATTTATCAGTAAAAAAGTACCAGAGGAAAAGGTTTCACACCGTAATAAAATGAAGCCAAAAATTGGCTTATCCACCTGAACGGTCTATTCCATGGAAAATAGAAAGTCCTAAACGGATCTTAGGCAGAAGCGAGTTGCTAAGAAAAAGATGTGAAACAGGAAAAAGTTACGAGCAAGTTCAGAATCAATATGAACAAAAAGAAAAAGATTGGAGCAAGACAAGATTTGGAGGAATTACATTTTAGGTTAAAGATACCCGAGGAGAACAAGGATGCTTATAATATGAAACAATGGGTGGATGAAGTGAAAGACTTTGTTATGGGTAAATCATAATGTGTTCTAAAACAATGCCAAGATTGAACCAGCGAGGAGTATATTATTACACACTCTACATTATGTGTAAATTTGTTCAATGGCAAGTCTTTTTAACCATTTGCTATATACATTATTCTGTACACAACCCAACATAGACCTAAGATAGTGTGGGAGATTTGTGTGACAGGTAGTGTTAACCCCCCCCCCCCCAAACCCCCCCCCCCTTTACACCCCTGGTGACCTTAGTCATAAATCATTAACCCCCCCAGAACTCTACCCCCCCCCCTCCCCGGAGATTCTCCGAATCCCCTGGAAAGTGGGTATCAGTTGTCTCCAAACACTATTCCCCTATATATAGCAAAATTAGCTACCCCGAACTGACCCCGAACCTACCCCGAACCTACCCCGACCCCGACCCGGGATCCAACCACATTTATTCAGATAGCCTGAGGTCTCCTGAACGCGATGCAACAATCAGAATCCAAATCGGAGCGTTCCTTCTCCCAGGATCACAGGATAGGATTTGGTCTACCCTTATAAGGACTGGAAAGTTACCAGCTACCAAAAAGAACGGCAATAAGTGCCCAGGGCAAAACACCATGTGCTTGCTACATGATTGGACTATTTATTGTTATGATTATGTATTATATGTTACCATTGGCAATTGCCTTGTACTCTGTATTGTGATTTGTTGTGCCTAATAAGGTAACGAAGTTGTGCCTTTTTCTCTATAAATAGAGCTGCTGTGCCTTGGGCAGGCAGTTGTTGTAGAGTTGTTGAAGTATAAGTACCCTTTTGCTTGTGAATATAATAAAGTCTCTATTCTGATAAACACATTTCTACTACGTTTGAGTCGAGGACTCGTGAGTTGTTAACGTCGTTGGAGATAGAGAGAAAGGAGTGGAAGAGAGAGAGGTAGAGAATCCGTTGTGTAGCTAATAGAAGAGGCAAATCTATTACATTGGTGGCAGCAGTGGGATTTCTGAAGAACAAGGACACAACGGATAGAGAGAGATAAGAAAGAAGGTAAGAAGTAAGAAGATTGCGAGATAATAAAGCAGAAGAAAGAGCTAGGAACTACACCAAGCCTGTTCGCCCTGCTTACCGCCATCTTCCCCTCACCCCGAAGTTACCTTGACCCTGTATACTGCCATTCCCCCTTACCCCGAAGTTACCTTGACCCTGTATACTGCCATTCCCCCTCTACCCCGAAGCTACCCCGATTCGGGATCCACCCAACCCCGATTCGGGATCCACCCAACCCCGATTCGGGATCCACGGAATACTGATTTCTGTTACAAGCAATCATTTTATACCCCATAACTCGCCAATCAACAATAGCCACTCAGAGAGCAAGAAGCGCTGGCCGAAATCCCGTTGTAGTTCAACCAACGGTAGCCTTGGATGAGTTGACAGATGCCCTACAAAGATTGGTTCAACCCCCCCAAAGACACAACCCAACCCCCTTCAAACCCCCCAAATACGATGGCACGGCCGATGTGGAATATTTCATCACTCGATTTACTGAAGTAGCCGATGCAAATGATTGGGGCCAAGCTACTGCCTTACTACACTTACGAGAGGCACTGAGAGACGACGCCCTTGAGTGTGGCCGCCCTCCCCGTGTAGAAGGTATCTTTGCTGCCCTACGTGCACGGTTTGGACTTACCCCCAAAGAGGCCCAAGCCCAGTTGATTACCCTGCGTTGTTCCCCCAAAACATCGTTGCAACAACACGCTAATGAAGTTGAAAAACTGGTCCGTGTTGCTTATGATGACCTGCCCCCCCGAAGAGTTGACCGAATGGTACTGGAAACCTTTGCTAGCACAATAGGCAATGCGTACCTTTAACGACATTTATTAGCCGTACAACCCCACACTGTCGAGGAAGCAGTCAGAGCAGGCAGTGAATTTCTCCAAATCAAGACAGGATTTGAAGACAAACCTTCCCGAGTCAGAGTAGTGGAGGAGGAAGACGACATGCTAGAACCACCCAGTGGCAGAACCCCAGCCAACCCCCCGCTCAGTCAAGTCCACCAGACAGCTACCCCGTCCCCAGACGTCCTTGCTGTGCTGATGCAAAACATGCAGTTGCTCACCGACGCCATCAAGCTCCAGTCGGAAGAACTCCAGAGACTGAAGCAGCAACGAACCCAACAACTGGCCGTCCCCCACCCCTCCTACCCCCCCGTCACACCTAACCCCCCTCAGTGTTGGGGGTGTGGCGCCCTTGGTCACTTACAGAGGAGTTGTCCTACTAAACCCTGGCCGTCTCCTACCCCCCTTCCTAACCAACCGTCAAAAAACGGGCGCCGCCCGCAGTAGGGAGACCGGTTCCTAACTGCCCCCGGGCCCCTCGGAATTATAGGAAGGCAATAGAAAGATTAGAGCAACATAACCCTGTGACTCAGATCCCTTCTCAACGTACAGAGAGACGGTATCCTGTGCCAACCCCAGAGCCCTGGCAGCTACCTACTGCCCACCGGTGTGCGCCATTACAAGAGCTGGATGATACAGACTACTACCCGTCTGCCCCGCCTGTCTGGGATAATCACCAACCAAACCACCCCCCGGCCCCCTGTGCGCTGACCTTCCCCGCCCGTCTCATCAGCAACACCCAGTTAGTCAGGGACACAAACTATATTACCCCTCTGAACCAGCTCAATCTCTGAGCCGAGGGATTCCCCCCAAAGGCCCCCCTACTCCCCCAACCCAAATACGCCCCTCCCGCCCTCGGGAGAGACAACCCCCTACCCCCGACCATCAGCCGTCAGACCCACTGACGTTCTTTACTCCCCGCCAGTACGCCCCTACAAAGCAAGTTATTTCTTGCCCGGTCGAATTGAAGGCAAGCCAGTGTCTATACTCATTGATACCGGATGTACCACCAATTTGCTATCACAGCACCTGTTTAACCGGCTGTCTCCTACCACCCGGGATGCCCTTCAAGAGAGCGACACCCATGGCATTTTGGCGGACAGATCCCATATCCCCTTCTTTGGTACCCTACATCTGCCCCTTCGACTGCGAGACATAAAGACGGATGCTACATTCGTAGTCGGACAGATTAATGAAGACGCCATCTTAGGCATGCCCTTTCTTACTGCCCACCAGTGTCACATGAAATTTGATCGTTCAGTCATTGGCCAAGAACTTCCATGCACTGACCAACAGGGACGAATGCTCTCCACCTCTGTCCAAGTCATAAGAGACACTCACATTACCCCGAATACCGAGGCTACGGTACTTTGTAAAGTTACCAACCCCTCACACCTCCCCCTCGGTATAGTAGAAGGTATCCCGGACTCCCCGCCCCTCACCGCCAGTCTCAACTCCCCTGATACCAAACACCACCTGCTCATTAGATGCCTTAACCCCACTAGTCAGCCGTTACATTTGAAAGCGGGAAAGACTATAGGCCGGTATACAGGTGTACAGGCCAGTGACATAGAGTTGCCATTGACGGAGAACCCCCCTACTTCTATTCCCCCCGCTCTCCTTCCCTCCCCCGTCCCCGAGCACTTGCAGGCACTATATACTCAAGCCCTGGACAACTGCCACACCCCCAGTGAAGCTTTCCAACTGGCCCAGCTCTTACACTCCTACGAGGAGGTGTTCAGTAGAGGAGATCACGACATGGGTCGTACCGACCTTGTGGCACATAGCATCCCCCTGAAGCCCGGAGCCCAGCCCATAAGACAACACCCCCACAGATTAGGACCCCACAAGGAGCGAGAAGCCGAGGAGCAGGTGTCCAAACTGCTAGAGCGAGGGTTGATCGAACCCAGCAATGGTGCCTGGAGTGCTCCCGTGGTACTTGTCAAAAAGAAAGACGGTTCGTGGAGGTTTTGCATAGACTATAGGCGGTTGAATGCAGTTACCCAACAAGACGCCTACCCCCTGCCCCGTATAGATGAGAGCCTGGACGCTTTGTCGGGTAGCCGCTATTTCAGCACCCTAGACCTAGTGAGCGGATACTGGCAGGTCCCCCTGGACGCGGATGCTAGCGACAAATCCGCTTTCTCCACCCGTTCCGGCCTGTATAAATGGAAAGTCCTCCCCTTCGGATTAACTTCCGCACCCGCCACTTTCCAGAGACTCATGGAGAGGGTGCTACACGGCCTTCACTGGAAATCACTCCTCCTGTACTTAGATGACATCATCGTCATAGGCCCCGATTTCCCCACCCATCTCCACCGACTGTCCGAAGTGCTCCAGCGTCTCCAAGCGGCTGGTTTAAAACTGAAGCCCAGCAAGTGTGAGCTGCTCCAATCTCAAGTCCGCTACCTAGGCCACATTGTCAGCGAGCGAGGTGTCTCCACTGACCCAGAAAAGATTGCTGCAGTACGTGATTGGCCCCCCCCCCCCCTACTTGTCTTAAAGAATTACAAGCGTTCCTAGGAACTGTAGGTTATTACCGCCAGTACCTCCCACGGTTCTCTACCGTAGCCAAGCCCCTGACCAGACTCACTTGTAAGGATACCCCCTGGGAGTGGGCCCAACCTCAGGCAGAAGCGTTTGTGCTGCTCAAAGCAGGACTGGTCTCCGCCCCCATTCTAGGCTACCCCGATGCCAACAGTCCCTATATCCTAGATACCGACGCCAGTGACGACGGTGTCGGCGCCGTCCTGTCCCAGATCCAGAACAATGAAGAATGGGTGATAGCGTACTACAGTAAAACGCTGAGCCCCCCAGAGCGAAACTACTGTGTCACTCGCAAGGAGTTGTTAGCCGTAGTTAAGGCGGTGAAACACTTCAAGCCCTATCTCTACGGACAAACCTTTAGAGTCCGTACCGACCATGCCTCCCTCATGTGGCTCTGCAAGCGAAAGGAACCTTCAAGCCAAGTAGCCAGATGGCTGGAAGCCCTCTCAGAGTTTAAATTCACCATAGAACACCGCAGTGGACATTTGCACGGGAACGCAGACGGACTGAGTAGGCGTTGCCCCTCTGATTGTAAACAGTGTACCCACATTGAGAGTAGAGATGGTGGCCCCACCAAAGACGAGGTGATATAGACCTTCCCAAACCCCTCCCCTACCCCTCTTGCCCAGCCCTTGTCTACTCCCTCCCCTCCCTCAGACCCCGGGTAGTTGCAATTGCCCGTCCACGTCCACCACCCCCTGATACAGATCTGATGGAAGCTCAAAAGACCGGCCGTCACCCCGTAGCTGTCGTGTATGAAGCTATCCAAAATAATATCCCCGTAGACCCCCAACAGCTTGAGCTCGGCAGCAATGAGTTGCGCCAATTGGAGAAGAGGAGACATTCCATGCAAATCCGCCCGGATGGTGTACTGGAGATACACCATGCCGGCCAAACTCGGTCTCACTGGTGCGCCGTGTGCCCCCCCCAGTCTGCGTGGAAAAGTCGTGTGGGAGACCCACGTCATGGCCCACCAAGGTATTCAACGAACACTCAAGAGGTTGAATCTCACCTGGTACTGGCCCGGCATGACAGCCGATGTACGGCGAGCGGTCAATAGCTGCGAGACGTGCCAGCGTGCTAAACATGGGGGGACCAAACCCAACCCCGCACGACAACGCATGTATGCCGGCCGGCCTTGGCAAAAACTAGTGGTAGATCTAGTTGGTCCCCTCCCTGAGACCCAGCGTGGTAACAAGTGGATTTTGGTCTTAACGGATCATTTTACCCGCTGGCAGGACGCCCTCCCCCCTCCCAGACGCTACAGCCCCAGTAGTGGCCACCGCCCTAGACGAGCATGTGTTTAGCTATTTCGGTTTACCCGAACAAATGCATACCGATCAGGGAGCCCAATTTGAGTCCAGCCTGATGCGGGAACTCTGTACCATTTGGAGGGTGGCCAAAACCCGCACTACCCCCTACCACCCTCAGGCCAATGGAGTTGTGGAGCGGAATAATAGAGTCCTCGGAGACGCCTTACGTTCTCTCCTCCTGAAGAGACGCCCTGAAGAATGGGACCTGGTCCTCCCCCAAATCATGAGAGCTTTTCGCGCTACCCCCCACTCTACTACTGGTGAAACGCCCAACTTCCTTATGATGGGTAGAGAGTTGCGCCTCCCTGACCAACTGACCTACCACCCCCCTTTGCTAGAGTGCCAACCAGTGCACGAATATGCCCGAGCCCTGCAGGAGAGACTAGAGGATGTCCATGAGGCACTGAGAATGGAGCAGAAGCAGACTAGAGGAGAGGACGGAGAAGAGCCGTCGTTATTCCGACCGGGAGATGAGGTCTGGCTAGAGAATAAGAGGCAAAGAAAGGGAGAAAGCCCCAAGCTCCAACCCAAGTTCGTTGGGCCCTACATCATCGAGGAGGCCTACAGCAACCACACCTATTTAATCGACCGACATGGACAACGTTCGGTACAAAATGGTAGCCGCCTCAAACCCTATAAAGCTTGCCTTGAGCCCTACGGCCAAGCTCCAGCAGCCATGGAGCCAGCTCGCCATCCCAACATGCGTGGCGCAGCCCCCCGCAGGAGAAGAAGCCCCCCCTCCCCTCCAAGACATTTCCCTACCCCTCCTAGAGCTCCCGATCCCACCACGCTTTCTCCCAGCATTGCCCTCCCCCCCACTTCCCCTACTAGAAAAACGTACACCCCCTCGCCTACAGCAACCCTTACCAGAGACCCCCCTCAACACCCCCAGCGAGTTTCGTACAAATCGGCCAAGAACTGGCCGAAATAGGAGCCAGACCCTGAATGTGGGAGTTGCCCCCCCCCCCACCAGTCACACCACCCCCTGTCATAGCCCCTGCACCTACTGGTCGCCCTAGGCGTAATGTGGGACCACCCCAACGCTATGGAGAACCCTGGTGTCATCAAGTGACTGGCGAAAATGAGCAATTGTTTGAACAACAATACCAGGAAAAAATGAGGTTGATAGCCGAATTAACGGCTTTTACCGCAAAGACCGAGGTCCCAACACACCCATGTGTGGTCTTAAAAGAATTGCCAGAACCTCTTCTACCCACCCCCGAAACATCGGTATCCTCACTTGAAACCCCGGAGCTGCAAGGTCGTTCAAATACACCCCCCTTTTTCCCCACTACCCTGAGTCAGACCCCCCAAGAAGTAGGTCAAACTGCTAAGAAGCCAGACAGAGAAGAAAGTGCAATCCTTTTGCCAGCTGGATCTAGTACTGTACAGTCCGCTTTTTCACTCCAGTCGTTAATAAATCAATTAAAAGAAATGACAAAAGTTAACGACCCGCTACCGCTGCAGCTCGACGCTGGCGACGACCATCTGCTTCTCGAGGCCGACTTGGCAGAGTACCCACCCCCCTCCAGCATACAAGAAGATGAGTTACTAGGGCCCCCTATGACGGAGGTTCTACTACCAACCAACCCACCAGGTAGAATGGCAGTTAGTGACAGAGAGAGTGAGTTAGAGATCTACAACAATTGGGTTTTAAAAAATGCTACTGCATGCTATCCCTTAGCCTTCACTACCAGAGAATTATCACCCCCCCCCCCCTTCCTACCCTAGAAGAGTTCCCTCCCCTCAACCCCTTCCCTAATCCAACTCCCCCCACCCCTACCACCCTAAAAACACAATCCCACTCCCGGCGCAGTTATAGCCAGTGTTTAAAAGACCCCCCAAAGTCACTCCACATTCCGAAAAGTGACCCCGAACCTATCCCGAACCACCCCGAACCTACCCCAACCCGGAATAGGTTTATACCCCTGAAGAAGACCACCCATCGTCCCCCTGCCTTGTCACCTAGGTCCCCACCCGACAAGTTTCAGAAAAAAGGAACCGGCGGCCAACCCTCCCCCATTCCATGCAAGCTAGTACCACCCCCCACCCCTCCTCAGACCACCCCACCCTCTCCCCGTCCAAAAGACTCATGTGACCACTCACTGTCAACCATATAATTATTCTCCAATAAATACGCTCTCTGGTCATGTACCACCGCTCAGTTATTCTTGTTTATATATATATATTTTAATTAGAGACTTCGTCGCTAATGAAGCGGAGTATGTGGGAGATTTGTGTGACAGGTAGTGTTAACCCCCCCCCCCCAAACCCCCCCCCCCCTTTACACCCCTGGTGACCTTAGTCATAAATCATTATCCCCCCCAGAACTCTACCCCCCCCCTCCCCGGAGATTCTCCGAATCCCCTGGAAAGTGGGTATCAGTTGTCTCCAAACACTATTCCCCTATATATAGCAAAATTAGCTACCCCGAACTGACCCCGAACCTACCCCGAACCTACCCCGACCCGGGATCCAATCACATTTATTCAGATAGCCTGAGGTCTCTTGAACGCGATGCAACAATCAGAATCCAAATCGGAGCGTTCCTTCTCCCAGGATCACAGGATAGGATATGGTCTACCCTTATAAGGACTGGAAAGTTACCAGCTACCAAAAAGAGCGGCAATAAGTGCCCAGGGCAAAACACCATGTGCTTGCTACATGATTGGACTATTTATTGTTATAATTATGTATTATATGTTACCATTGGCAATTGCCTTGTACTCTGTATTGTGATTTGTTGTGCCTAATAAGGTAACGAAGTTGTGCCTTTTTCTCTATAAATAAAGCTGCTGTGCCTTGGGCAGGCAGTTGTTGTAGAGTTGTTGAAGTATAAGTACCCTTTTGCTTGTGAATATAATAAAGTCTCTATTCTGATAAACACATTTCTACTACGTTTGAGTCGAGGACTCGTGAGTTGTTAACGTCGTTGGAGATAGAGAGAAAGGAGTGGAAGAGAGAGAGGTAGAGAATCCGTTGTGTAGCTAATAGAAGAGGCAAATCTATTACAATAGTGCCGCTGTTCTTGTCTTCGTGATTGGCTTCGCAGTTACCAATGGGATGAAGTGACAGATGTATGTGTGGTTCTTTATTAATACAATTTAAGTCTTACCAACAGCTAACAACACATATATTTATGATCATATCAGTGACAAGTAACATTACCAGTTCGAGGCAGCATTTTTTATTGTACAATATTTGATAAGCACAAAGCAACAGATGTGGCAGTAATTAGCGATCACAAGATCCATCCAAGGATCCTTGGTCAAAAAACAATATTTTCCCTCTATTTTCCAACACTTTTTCATTAAATGTTAGATGTTACCCTAGCAGTTTATAGCCATAAAAGCCATGTATGAATGATTTTATTTAAAAATTCTAATTCTTCAGTGACATTTTTTATGCAAAATAATATGTTTTTTACAATAGTATTTTATTAATTTTAGAAATAAATAATTATCATAGACTTTTTATTAAATTCAAAAATTAAACAACAACTTACTTAATGGTTTTATAAAATTCATGCGCGACTTTATAAAAATCGTAACGGAAGAATATTAGTATGTAATTTGTATTCTTTTTTGACTCGATGAGGGGTGCACAAGGCAAGCTAGTGATTTCTTTTTTTTACATTCTGTCTAGACCTGGCCGATACTATGAAACAAACTGTGGTAATGTGGAAATTTTCAACAATGTTCTACGTTACTCTTATTGCAAAGCTGCACATTACAGCCAAAGAATAATCACTCCGATCATAGCTGCACCTACAACCAATTCAGGTTAACAACATATTGATACCAAGCCGTTGGCTTTGACCGAGTTTCAAATTATTATTGCCAAATGCTGTCAAGTCACGGTGGTCAGGGACTGGCAAGTCGGCTCCAGTTAACTTAGCATGAGAGAGCAATTTTGGTCGGTCAAATATTTTTGAGAAAGTATTGCTCCTCTTGCCAGACAGCTCGGGCAAACTAACTGCTGGTATTTATTTGAAAAGTTCTGCTGATCCAACAACTAGGTTTTGCACCATACTTGCGCAAAATGGGTGTAATTTACGCGTCAGCTTGGTGTAATTGACTTTCAAGAAAGCTGACTGAAGCAGTTGCATTATCCAATGGCTTGCCGAACATGTCTCATATGGACCTCACACATACCATTGACTCCTTGGGTGCGACGAATAACCGAAAACACCTTTACAGATAATTAACCAGGCATATTTTCGATCCACTTGCAGAAAAGATTGTTTGAGCTTTTTCAGGTCTACTTCCAGATATTCAACGGAGCCTGATTCAAGTCCACTGTGAGCAGATATTCCACTAAGACCATCTTTGGTCCACTAATGCACTAGGCATAATTTGCTTTAATAAATTCAAATCACAGTTTTAAACCACTTGATACTGCTCCAATCAAACCAATCTGAATGGCTGTAGAGCAATCAGTGGAATAAGCAGCTCATGTTAGTTTGTACTTGCCTTTTCAAGCGCATCGGCATCTGCATTGATTCACACAAGTATTCCTCAATTCGTCATCTTTTTGCACGAACATTTTAACAGTAACAAGATCCCTGAGACCAAACTCAGATTAACATTGTCTGTTTTTGCATTTATTGATGAGATTTTTTATTGCTGTCGATTTTCAAATTAAAAAACTTGAGCAATAACAAAAAGGTAAGAAACAAAAACAATATAAACTAGATATTGATTTGTGTTTGCGAGCAAAAACAAAAGTATTTTAGAGAATAGATGAAATAAAAAATGACACTGAATAGATTTGAACACCTGTACTGGCTGCGGTGATTCTTGCACAACACCAACTACACCATCAACCTCTGACTGAAAGAGCATGCTTTTGACACCCTCATTATTCCTAAACATTATATTAAGCAGTAAAGTTGTACTTGAAAACACTTTTCACATGAAAAAAGTTTCCAGCACTGGGAATCGTACCCGGACCCCTAAAGCAGCACCCGACAGCCTTAGCAATCGAGCTATGAAGACATGTTGCTGATACACAATGTAATTTAGTACATACTGTCAACTGTTTAGCAATAGCTTTTATGTTGTTGCAAAAAGCAGCTTTTTGAAGTGCCTAGATGCTTTTTTGTGCTGGGGCCACACAAGCACATGCTTCACAGCTGCCACTGCAACAAGCACTCCTGTTAATACAAACAATCATGCTGAATTGGCACCTCCCTTCTGTCAATAATTATTTTTATGCGAAAAAGAAATCGCTACCTGGGAATCGAACCCAGACCCTGTCAACAGCAAGTGACAGCCTTAACCATTTAGCCATCTAGTAACATTGAAAGTTGCTCATAAAGAACTTAATATAAAAAGAAGGTGGTATGGCCTACATACAAAAAAATATTTTGGGTTCGGACATCGCTAAATACTTATCGAATATTTTCAATTTTTTTCAGATTTGTTCAATTTGTCACCTGAATACTGTTTGTGCTAAAGTTTTGGAAAAGAAAATTTTTTCCGCGGTGAAAACAGTAAACAACGAACATTTTTGTCACACATTGAAAACCGTGTGAGCTTTGACTCTTTCACCAAAGATTAGAAAATTGATGGTTGTTCATCTGAAAGACGGTTACAATGCGACCACAACCATGCAAAATTTATGCAAATCGGAGTAACCGTCCCCGAGTTACAGTCATTTTTCCATTTGGAAGACCTCTTCTGAAAATGGAATAGCTGTGCCGCCGGTATTGCGAGACACTTGAAGTCACTGATTTTAGAAAGTTCAAGCATTGGGCTATGCTGCCTTATAAATTACTTGTCGCTGACTAGTTCCATTCTGGTCTCGGAAAGCGTTGAAAAGTGCTGTTTCTGTTTAGATTTTCAAGTTTGAAAATGTAAAAACTTGAAACGGTTTTGTGCGATTGCGTTGAAGTTCCAAATGGTACATCGATAGACTCTTGCGCATGTTTGTTGCAAGTTTCAGCTACTTCGGCTTGTTGGTTCTCCAACGGGAAGCTGTTTTATGCTAAAAACTGTGAATTTCACAAAAATCCAAGATGGCCGCTTCCGAACGATTTTCCAACGTCGTGTCATGATGTCGAATCAGATGGTAAGTGAAATGCACCACCTTTCAAAATTTGGTATTTTTTCGTCAATCAGGTCTACGTTTTTTCAGCCACTTTGGTACTTTTTAAAACGATTCCGCACCTGTTTTCGCACTTGAATTGCGCTGTTCAGGAACGTTCTGTAGCTTTCAAACCAACTTACTTTTTGTCCCAATGCCTATCAATCGAGTCGCAACAAAAATTGTAGCTCTATCTCTAACGGTTCTTGAGAAAAACTTGACCGAGTTCGGCAACGTTTGCGCGAAATAAGAATAATAAGAAGAAAAAAAAAAGAAGGAAGAACAATAGTATTTTAGATTCTCTAAAATACTAATAAAATCAGCATTAATGAAATAATGGCTGTTAAAAGAAATGATAAAAACTAGTGGGTAACACGTGATTTAAATGATTAATCACAGATGAGATGATTGACACTTGATCCCTCCCAACAACACTTTCGTCATTTGTATGCTCGATGGGCAATACGTGTATTTTTGTTTGAGGGCCGACCAATTACAAGGCAGCTAATCTACATAGGTACATAAACATAGACAACTAAACTGGCGGGTAAACCTTTGCGCTAGCGCTTAATTCAAAAGAAAAGACATCTTCTGACAAGCACGGATGTAGCAAAGCCAATGCAATGCATTTTTGCTTTCACTCACCATTTCTAAATGATTACATACCCAAACAATGCCGTTGTCAACATTCGCTGCTATGTTTCTTTCACCATAAGGGAAAATATTAAACTGTGGAATTCTGTACAAGGTCCCGTTTTTATCAGCAACTAAAATTATTTATTAATGAGAAATGTCATTTCAATCCAGAAAAACAAACTTATTGTATATATTATATCAGTGATATAGCGATCTAATGACAAATTGGTAGTTGTTGGCAGAGTTTTCAATGAAAAGTCAAGTGAATAAAAGTAATTGTGGAAAAAAGCTATTAGTATAATACTATGATGCATTACATGGCGTATTAATACACGCAACATCAAGTACATATGCATTATATATAATACACACGAGTTATTACATATGACAACGAGTACACACACAAGTAATATACACCAATGATGAGACGCAGCATGGGCTTATACCAACCTATATGTAACTACTAGTACTATATGTAACTACTAGTACTACATGTAACTACTAGTACTACATGTAACTACTAGTACTATATGTAACTACTAGTACTATATGTAACTACTAGTACTACATGTAACTACTAGTACTATATGTAACTACTAGTACTACATGTAACTACTAGTACTATATGTAACTACTAGTACTATATGTAACTACTAGTACTATATGTAACTACTAGTACTATATGTAACTACTAGTACTATATGTAACTACTAGTACTATATGTAACTGCTAGTACTATATGTAACTACTAGTACTATATGTAACTACTAGTACTATATGTAACTGCTAGTACTATATGTAACTACTAGTACTATATGTAACTACTAGTACTATATGTAACTACTAGTACTATATGTAACTACTAGTACTATATGTAACTACTAGTACTATATGGAACTACTAGTACTATATGTAACTACTAGTACTATATGTAACTGCTAGTACTATATGTAACTACTAGTACTATATGTAACTACTAGTACTATATGTAACTGCTAGTACTATATGTAACTGCTAGTACTATATGTAACTGCTAGTAATATATGTAACTACTAGTACTATATGTAACTACTAGTACTATATGTAACTACTAGTACTATATGTAACTACTAGTACTATATGTAACTACTAGTACTATATGTAACTACTAGTACTATATGTAACTACTAGTACTATATGTAACTACTAGTACTACATGTAACTACTAGTACTACATGTAACTACTAGTACTACATGTAACTACTAGTACTATATGTAACTACTAGTACTATATGTAACTACTAGTACTATATGTAACTGCTAGTACTATATGTAACTACTAGTACTATATGTAACTACTAGTACTATATGTAACTACTAGTACTACATGTAACTACTAGTACTACATGTAACTACTAGTACTACATGTAACTACTAGTACTACATGTAACTACTAGTACTACATGTAACTACTAGTACTATATGTAACTACTAGTACTATATGTAACTACTAGTACTATATGTAACTGCTAGTACTATATGTAACTACTAGTACTATATGTAACTACTAGTACTATATGTAACTACTAGTACTATATGTAACTACTAGTACTATATGTAACTACTAGTACATATTAAAAGTACACACCTGCTATCACATTAGTTCCAGTTCTAATCTCTTCCACTATAATTCTTTGTCTACACTCATTCCACCCCGTGTATGTGTCCCCAGCGCTTATACCAGTGTCACAAGTAGTGAGCTTAAGTGACACTGTATGGTTCCCTTTAGATATCCCTGAGCAATGTCCTTCAACTGTACAATATAAACGATCACTATCAATGACAAAGCGTAGATATTTTGTTATATGAATGCTACTGTGACAGTTATAGCGCACTGATGTTTATGATAAGTTATGTTAGTGAGATATACTCTCAACCAACTATTGTGGTAGGTTTGTGGTAGCTTTTGGTGGACACTAGTAGTAAACAGGTCGTTTGCTCTCCACCCTTGCGAGAAAATGCTCTAGGCTTCAACCCACAGCTTTCGGTCAACAGCTGTTTGGGTGGAAAGTCTTACTGCGCCGGTGGCATAGTGTGCAAGGCTGGCAGTGACCCCTGCAGGGCCGGTATTGACCCCCTACCAACCCGGTATAGCTGTACCGGGCCGGCACAAGATGGCCGACATAGAAGAGGATCTCCAAAACCATGTAGGAACTTGATCAAGGTCAGGAACAGAAAGTACCCTTCCCTAGATTACCGACTTCATAGACCATACTCTATCTACAGCATTGGAGCCTTGCAGGACCGCTGATTGGACAATAGAAGACAGGACTCCGCCCTTAACCACTTGGCACCTCCCTTATTTAATCTTATTGCTTTGTTTGATTGGTTACTTATTTATATAATTGATTGTATTGGCTAGTTTGCTTCCTGTGCTCTAGCTGTTATATGTTTTGTACCTGTTAGCTCTCCTATAAAAGGAGAGCACTTTGTCTTACGCTATGCATTCTTTCTTATGTTGCCAACCTAGAGGACTAAACACCCTCTAGCACCTTGTCTTTGAGAATACAGCCACTTGTCTGAGCCATGGGCTCTTGCCTTACCGGGTAATTCGGTTACCCTGCACAGTTGTCACTGTCGCACAGTACAGTGTCCCCTCTGGAGAGAGGTAGAATACTTGAGAATAGTGGATGTCCGTGGTAACAGACCGGAATCCATTACAGGTTTATGTAGACTAAAGCCTGTAGAATTATCTTTACAGGCACCTGCATCAATAGAGGCTGTCTCACTGGCCCAGAGAAACCCTCATGCATTGACCAAAGCCACTAACAGGCAATTGGTTGTCTCTGCTATTAGCACTGAAATGACCAGTACCATCAGTGCAACATTGGGCACCTCACACAGGGCCAGTATGAGTGACCCAGGGCCGGCACAATCGTAAAGATAGCTGAGGAGCCTCACTATGCCAAGTCCAGGATCTTTTTACCTCTAGATCCAAAGAACAGTGGGCGCCAAGCTATAAAAAGCTCCAAAATTTAGCAGGAGATGGAACAGCATACAAACAGACAATCTACCCATTGACTAGGCCCCTTTTTTCTCGTGTGCCTATTATAATTAGCCATGAATTGTTACTCGTCAGAATCACTTCCTGTACATGCTATTAGTCACATTGCTGCTTAGGCCAATAGTTTCCTGCGAGCCAGCTTGTATAAGGCTGGATCTTCGCATTGTTCATTGCACTTGCTCTTGTCTTGCCACATACTCTTGCAATTATACTCTAAAGGATAGCCTCCCTAGAGCTGTACAGAATTTTAATAAGTGTTGTTGAACCCTGCAACCAGACTGAATTGTCCGAGCCACGAGGTCTGCATTAGTTGTTAGAGTCCATTTATCAAGGTGCACATGCCATACTCTCTGAACAGAGGTAGAGTATTAGAAATTGAAAATTTTTTGTGGTTAATAGGCATTTTCGGAACAAGAACGTCCATGCCTTGAAAAATTGTTACGGAAAAGTGCTTCCAAATGCAAATTTGACGTTCGCTCCTGGCATAATTTCTGTAAGTTGAGCGTTCAAAAACGCAAATTTTTATATCAGGAGTTGTGTTCTTTTGTTGTCAACTAGTCGCAAAACTCTGGAAACAAATGAAAGATGGCCACCCCCATTCTTTTGTATGGAAAAACATTTGTCTGTTTGTGTGATTCTGAAGTTTCATTCAAAGTTTTGCGAAAACGATTAGATCATTTCCACATCTGAACAGCAAATGAAATGTTAAAAATATCCTAAACCAAATGTTGATTGAAATGATAATGGTGCCATCGGTTATTTGAAACTTTTTTTCAGCATCTCAACTTACATTCAACAGAGCGATGTTCATTCTGCACTTGGCTTTCATAGGCCGTATATGCTAGAATCTTCTCCAGTGCATGTGGAGCACATTCTTCTCCATCTATCTATAACAGCCGATAAGCAGTAACATGGTATTTCTGTTGAAACTTTATTTTGTATACATCTTGGTGCAATCCACACAAAAAAACTATCTTACTTGACTACGTAAGGTGTATTGCCTATTCAGAGTCATAAAGACTTATTTGAGCTTGCGAAATAGTACAGAGAGAAGTACATTTGGCTATGAGAAACCGTTAAAACAATCGATGGGTGGTCATAGAGTTATTTACGTATTTATATAATTACACGATAGATGTGTTGATGCAATGCATTTCGACTACAACACAACACATCATTGCTACACCCATGTCAGTTCTCCCTATCTGTACTTACACTATAAAAATATTTAACTTGAAAAGATAATGATTAGGTAAAAAGTCTGCTGAAATTTGTCTTGGAAAAAAATTTGTTGCAGAGAGTCAGCTTTTAAAAACAAAAGTATTACACTTAAAATATTTTTATGCTTTCATTTTGATACAAGCAATCAGTATTACAAAAAGCGTTTTAAAATTTTTTAAGACTTTAGCACAAAGAAATTGGATGCTGGTGTTTTAGCACCATTATTTCAAGCTGTGACTAAACTGAAGGACCGACTTTGAAGTTCGAGTAAAAACTTTGAATCTTTATAAATAGAAGATTGCAAAATGGTTTTCATGTTGATTTCTAAATGTCAGAAATCAAAGTCAGAATGAAACTGCAACCCGCTTGTTTTAACAGAAAGGCTGTAAGTTGAATAAGTTTTTTCTGCAGAGCAGAAAAATCTTTGACTCGCAATTTTCTAAAAAACCCAATAAGTAGCTATGACGACAAGTCACGACATCTATTTTATTTTATCACTCATGCCGAAAAATCCGAGTACATACTTGTACATTTGTTATATACATGGAACTATTAATTAATATATTTATATATTATTGTCCATATTGTTGTACAACACTGTCTGGTAACATGCAAGGTGTGGGCTGTACTTTCTTTTGTCTCCCATTGTATTTACCCAAGTTTCTATCGGTGATAAATTCAGAGTTATCATAGCTCTCAGAAGAATCTGAAATAATCTTGAATTTACGCTGATCGGATCAGTAAAAAAATCTGAAGAAATTAACACCGCAACTTGGCAACCAGCGCAAACAGAACTCGTGTCGATAAAGTGATGGAACAAATTTGGTCCTCACTACATATGGCCACAGCCATACGGCATTGTGGCATTTCCCCTCTTACAATCAAGTCGCCCATAGTCAGTTCGGCCCTAGCAGCTCATGCTGAACTGACAAGTCAACCTGGATCGATCGATCTTTGCACCGTAGGAACCGTACAATCTATGTATTGTCTTGACTAGCGGCACCTGCCGCTATTGGGAAACTGCGCAGATGGCAAGCTACCAACCTAGAGTGAAACCCTGCAAATAAGATATCAGTGGTGAACGCTTCACTAATATATAAAATCAACAGTCACTTATTCTTTACCAGATGAAATGACAACTTTATTTGTGATGAGGTTTTTAAATCGGCAAGTTTGGCTTTAAAAATTTATTGGGTTAAATTGGTGAACTGGAAACAAAATCCTAAGATCTGGGCTTAATTTATTTTTTGTTAGTTGCAGTTCTAGGATACATTGATATGCGAGAATATAATATTGTAGTAGATTTTTTCACCTGTAGAACCAGTGCTTAGCTTTACTTACCATTGAAGATACCAAACACCTGGGCACAGGAGGGACCAAAATGCTATCTCAGCACTACAATGTCGTGCAGGGTCAGTATAAGCCTACAGGACCTATAGGGGCACCTACAAGTCCACAATGGCCTCTACTGCGCCTGTAGACAATCTACAAGGCTTCTGTAATTGGGAAACCTGAAAATAGCCTGAGGATATCTACCAACTCATATCCATTAGCTAACTATCAAGAGCCGCGTCAAATCATCGACCCCAAGCCAACTGTTGCCTTAGAGAGCTATCTAGAGACAGCTGATTGGATACTTACTTGTAATTCCGTCTCTTAGCCATTTGGCACCCTATTCATTTAAATTTGATTACAATGTTTGGTTGGTTAGTAATATACATACGGACTTACTGTTATTGGCTGTATACTTTTCTGTACAAGTTTTATTGAACTATCGTTTAACTAACCTAACTGTTTTCTACTACTCCGCTTATGAAGGACTGGATGTTGCTATGTACACTTGTGACTCTCCATATGACGGTCTCTTTAGAGTTGAATTTATCCAAACAAATGCTATTATTAAGCTAGCACCTTGTATAGTTTGTTTGAGCCAAGTGCTCTGTGTTTATTGCGAGATTTGGTAGTTAACTGAAAAGTTTTCACTGTCCATTGTCTGCACGATATCCCCTCTGGAAAGAGGTAAAATACATCAGATTAGTGGTACTTCATGGAAAAAAAGACTGAAATCAGCTGCAATTTTATACGGCAGCAACCATTTCCTAATGATAATAAAAAAACTGCTGATCAAGCTTTGAATAAAACTTGAATTAAACAGATTATGTGTTTCTTTTCTCCTTATAAATTTTGAATTTTAGTTCTAAATATAGAAAATGCAGCAAAACAGAATAGATAAATCTGACAGCAAATCTATTGGGTTGGGCTTGTTACCAAGAGCCGCTAGCTCACACAATTAGATGTAAATACTGTTACTAGTAATGTAGGAGCAGATCTCTGTCATGGTGTCGAAGGACAAGAAGGTTTTCTTGGTTCCAAATGCCTTTTTGTTGGCATCAGTTACCATTAGAACCTGAAAGGTACGTTTTTGTGCAACAGTTTTATTGGTATTAATTTTGTTTGTAATTGTATGATTAACTAAGAATTTGTTGTGCAGGAGTTGTTTGTATTAGGATTTGTATGATGATTTAGATTGGAGTTTGAGTATTGTATAAAAATGAAGTGTTGTATTATTGTACAACTTTATTACCTAAAAAAAAACATCATAGATATGCATTAAATAGTTTTACCATTATTTCAAAAGAACGTACAGAGGTGTCTACCTAACAATTTATTTGTAGGTATCTGCTGACCTGAGCTTGGATTTTACACCAAGAATTTTTGGTCCACCTCCATTGAATTAAATCATAAGCAAGTATTTTATCCCAAGCAGTTTTTTCAATTTTTTAAATAGTTATTAGTACCTACAATATTTATCAATCATAGAATAGATTCAAAGTTGTTATTACTTGCCTCTGGAAACAATTTTACCGCATTGTCTTGCATGCACATACTACGATTGTACTGATTAATGGAGACTTCTCCTTGTAAATCTCCCATAATCTGCATACGTTGTCTAGCACAGGATATCATCATCTGAAATTTAACTCGGTATATTAATCCCTCTCGAACAACCATGTTGTCATTTATGTATTTATGGTATATCTCTGGTAGAAAATCTTTTACATGTAATGTCTTTGTCTTTGCTGACTTGTCGATCTAAGATAAAAAGAAAAAATATCAGTACAGGATAATAAATATTGAAGTAAAATAATGATAATGATTAAAAGAGATGTTAATAGGTTAACTAGTTTTAAATAATTATTAAATAATTCTCACCTTATTGATGAGAATCTTTCTAGTAGTTGAAATAGATGCTGTAGTAGATGTTGCTTCATCAGATGATGATGCTGGAGTGGATGATTTTTGTGTAAAACAGTGCTTCTTAAATAGTCAAAGTTACACCGATTGACCCAAGCTTACAGCCAATGAGAATGCTTGCGCAAAAATCCCTTTATAATATAAAAGGATTTTTGCGTAAATAAAAAAAATTTTCTTTGTGCAAAAATCCTTTTCCAATATACAAGGACTTTTGCGCAAATAAAAAAATTTTCTTCACACAAAAATCTTTTTATAATATATATGGATTTTCGCCGGAATAAAAAACATTTCTTCGTGCGAAAATGCCTTTATAATATTGCGATTTTTTCTCTTTTACTCAAGTCATCCTGAGCTAAAATAGCCATCCTATTCCTCATCATTCTTGTGGAGACATTCATCTTCGTCCTTCTTCTGATACAGTTTTCAGTATTCCGGGAACTACTGTGCTGATGATAGGTCCTAGTAGAGAAGCAAGAAATGCTCCTTTTTGCAACGCAATTTTTTTATCGTCTATCAATGATTTCCTAACCAGACTAGCAATATCAGTAGTAATATATGAGCAGATCTCCCTACCAAGTGTTTTTTTGTGGATCTGGTCTTGGGGGTTATGCAATGAGTTACGACGTTGGGTGAATTCGCCGAGTTTATATTGTATTTCATTTGAGAGGTATTTGAGTGGCATTTGAGTGGCATTTAAGTGGCATTTGAGTTTTGATTATTTTCTTACTTGATTTGAACTCATATGGCAGCTAGATTTTGAATGTATGGCATTTAAGTTTTGATACTTTTTTCACATAATTTGAACTCATATGGCATCTTGAGAGAGAGGAGAGAGAAGACAGAGAGGAGAGAGGAGAGAGAAAGGAGAGAGGAGTTTTATCTACATTGAATAACTATATTGATCAAAAATGAAACATTATATGATTATATACATTGATTACATAATAAGTAGGGAAAATCTTCCTATATAATATAGCTAGAGTCAGTAAATACTAAGTAATACAAAGCACTACAACTTGTAATGACAATCAATGTATACATACATATGGTATCTTGAGATAAAGAAAGAGAGAGAGGAGAGAGGGAGAGAGAGAGGAGAGAGGGAGAAAGAGAGGAGAGAGGAGAGAAGAGATATATCTACATTGAATAAATATATTGATCAAAAATGAATCATTATATGATTATATACATTTATTACATAATAAGTATGGAAAATCTTCCTATATAATATACCTTTACAATAATGTTTTTGATGTACTGATGTTTGGTAAAAAAACTACATTAGTTAAGTTTTAAATTCATACGAAAAAAATTTGTGTCAATTTAGTATCTACTCCCTATCTACTCCGTTATATATTTACAATATTACTTTGTAATTATTAGTGAAAGAAATTATGAAATACTGGGGAGTAATTAAGTAATTCAGTAAGGAAATTGGTTGGAATTGAAGTAATATTATTTAAATACAACATTGCTTTGCAACAACTATTAATAAAAGCAATTATGAATGTTGATGAGTTACTAAGTAATCTAGTAAAGAAAACTGATTGAAATTACGGTAATATTTGTTAAAAGATACTTGCGACATGTTTTATCAACGAAAAAATCAAACAATTTTCAAAATAATTACGATTAACTAGGTGATTCAGTAGGAAAAATCAACTGAAGCACACAATATCCGTTTTAAAATATTTACAATAAACACAATTGGGTAATATTTGTTAAAAGATACTTGCAACATGTTTTATCAACAAAAAATTCAAACAATTTTCAAATATTTACGCGTAACTAAGTGATTCAGTAGGAAAAACCAACTGAAACGCGCAATATCCGTTTTTGAAATATTTACGATAAACACAATTGGGATATTACTGTTATCAAAGAAATCAAGCGAGTATCAAATGTTTACGAGTAACTAAGCGTTTAAGTTGAAAAAAATCGATTGAGATCGTGTGACATCCGTTACAAAATATTTTACGTCAAGTTACCAACGAGAAAATAAATATTTCTTAGAATATCCGCTATAGCGAGTTACGATAATTTTTACGCACCTTGAAGGTTTTCAGTCCATTTTCAGTCAGATCAAAATTTATGCGAGACGTTTTAGGTATTATTTCAGTCGACGTAATGTTACCAGTTCATTTTTAAAAAGTAATTAATTATAATATAACGCAAGTGCCCCGCAAGTGTCATTTTACTAATAAACTCATTCCAGAAAAGACATTAATCATCATCTCGCTTAATCCTATATGTTTTGATCTTTTTAATATCAAGTGTGTCGCTCGAGAAAAGTCATTAGTTACACCTTAGCACTATTTATTATCATGCTATTTCTATTTAAAACAAAACAACAAACATCCATAGATGATGGAATTATAGGTCGAATTCAACCTAAAAAGGAAGAGAACTTGATTGCATCTATCTCCTGTTTTTTATTGTTTCATTACATATTAGTTAATATAGATACAGCCTTCCACCAAAACGGATTTGTGGTTTTACTTTTAATCCTAGTTATCTCCGCTATCGTCTAAAAAACATGAGCAAAGCATGACTTTATCCACTTGTTTTATTAGTTAGACTGTTACTTTTTTTAAAGTATCTCATTGTTTTTTTGTGTGAAATACAAATAATGTATCAACATACATAGTATATTTTCTATTTTTAGGAAGCTGTTTTGTCTAATAAATCAAGAGTTATATGTTACATATACATATTTAAATGCTATCAGATATCTTTAAAGTGTTTATTACATTCCTAACTCATACTTAATGTTGTAAACTATAATTGGAGCTCTCACATTTTAATTTACTGTCTGATGATATAAAGATGGAGCTACACTACATCATTGTTTTGCTGATGATGTGTCTATATGATTGTTTGTGGTAGTGTGTGTTATAGTAGAGTATATCAATAAACTGCAATTGAACTAGTTATTAAATGCTATCAGTACCTGTAAAGTATTTTATTACATTCCGAACTCATACTTAATGGTGTAAACTATAATTGAAGCTCTCACATATTAATTTACTGTCTGATGATATAAAGATGGAATTACACAGCATCATTGTTTTGCTGTTGATGTTTCTATATGAAAATTGTTGCTATAAAAATATGTTTGAAGGATGTGAGTTGTCATTCAAATGAAATGTAAGTTTCATCCTAGCTAGTTATATTTAAAAGAGTATCAACCTAGAGGTTGTAAAATTTGTTTATCCAACGCTCTACATTCAAAAATTTTAGCTAGATGGAAAGACAGTTTACAGGGGTGTTTGTGGTGGTTAAGCTTATTAATCTATTTAATCTCTATCTTCCTATTTTTTTAACCAACTTCCTAATCGTCTTCCACTTTTTTAAAAAAAACAATATCATTTATCATAGTAATAATCAGAAAATCAGTCTACAAATTAATCTTGATAAATGACTTCAATGTTTTGTATATAAGAGAAACTATTTTTTTAAACAGTATCAGTTTTCATTTATACTTCATTCTAAGTATTACTCTGCAAAACAACAATGGCTAGCAATATCCCTACAACAAATGAGTAAGTTATTTATACTATCTTTTACAATTTTGTTGCAGTTACATTTATAAATTTATACAAATGTATATATATATATATTACTTGTAGGTCTACAATCTCAAATGATGCATTAGAACTAAATATAGACGAAATAGATTTCAGTGCCATGTAAGTATATTATTGAAACTTTATTATTCAACTGTATTATATAGAGTTTTTAATTAATCACAATCTTGATTTATTGCTTTATTAAGCTCTACCGATGATGAAACAATGAGGTGGTTGGAAGAATGTTTTAAGGAAACGGAGCAGCCAAAAAAGACCAAGCCTACCACGCACATTGCTATGAGTAAGTATTTTTCTGTATTATGAAAAATGTAAATTTTTCTGTAGGTGAAATAATAACGACTCTACATTTACTACGTTATTTTTGTAGAGAAAACATCTACACGATTCATTGCAAGCGCATGCTATATAGGGAAAGATGAATCATTTCTCTCCTATGATCGCCACACATTTGAATGTAAGTATGATAAAAATATTATTTACTACATACTCATTCAATTTTAATAAATTTTTTCAAAAACTAACATAAATACATTCGTATTTTCTATTTTAGTTCAAGCAGAGAATCTGCAGCTAGAACAGTACAGAAGCAGAAGTGTTATAGATGGAGAGATAAAAGATGATAAGGAGTGCTTCAAGTGTAAGTGATATGCGTTATCTTTATATACATATACCATACTCAAGACAGTTATCTATATATATATATATATATATATAATGAGAATTTGTTTATTTTGCTTGTAGATATCGATAACAAAAACACAAGCTATTTTCTTTCAGTGCTTTCGTTATTATTGATATCGTATTGTACAAAGACTCTGAGCGAAGCACTGAAAGAAAAAAAAGACAGTATTTCGTGTATATTTTGTGGTAAGAAGTTTAAATTAGGGAAGATGCATGAGCCTGGCCGAGTTCTTTCAAGACATTTTTTTGCTCACTTGTTTATTTTTTATTGTTTATGCGGAAAATCACATACAACTTTGAGAGAACTCCAGCAACATACTTGTATTTTGAAAACTAAAATGTTTTTTGTTGTTGATATTGCTAGTTATGATAATTTTGTTTTATTTATTAATGAAAAATATTCTGAGTTAGTTATGAGCATTACTTTTCCCAAAAATTTTATGTTAGTATATCTCTATCCAATAGAAGGTTATTTTTCTGGAAACATCGATTTAGATTTTGAGGGATTAGGGTGTAAATGGTTGGCAATAGCTAAAAAACCGGTTGCTGGAGATCGAAAGCTTTTACTTAAAACCCAGCGTAAAAAAATGAGAGCACTTATATCTTCAGATTCTGATTTTTCAGAAACTGAAGAAAGTAATAATGACTTAATTTCTGTTGCTAGTTCACAGTGCAGTCCAAAAACCAGTGTTTTAGAATCTAATACAACAGATAACCCACAAACTCAAGTAGATTTAAAACAAAGCCAAAAGATTGATATAACTTCACTTAAATTAATTTTGAATATAAAAGATGGACTGAAAAAAAAGGGTTTTAATGATTGTGTTAAATTGAAATTAGCGTCTATTAGACAGAAAATGCAAAAAAATTCAGATTTTTCTCAAGAAGAAATTCTTGTATTAACTGCACTCTTAGGTGAGTTTTAAAATTTTTATTTCACTATATTTTTTAATATTATCATGGCTCTGGAATAGGTTTTATGCAACTATCCTATTTTATAATTTCTTACCACAAAATATATAGTTAATAGGATGTTTTTTATAAATACTCTCTATATATATTATATATACAGACAATAGTCTGTGTTTTTTATGAATACTTTATTCATATGTATACACTTCATGTAGAATTGTTCTGTCATTAGTTTACCTAATGCATTATTTTTATTTGTTTTGTGGTTGAGAACTCCATACGCTTCATTCTTACTGTATTACTTTGCATAATATTACAAAATAAATATTACATCAACTACCTTCATACTGCATCCAAGTGATGAAACAGTAAATTTCACATCTGTATTACTGAATCTATAGCATTGTTATGAAAAAGACTATAATTACTTAATTATTATGTCATATCGTGACAAACTATCAACACCCAATTCACAAAACTGTAAAACCTAAAGTATAATGCTTGTGGTTGTAAAAAGTCTTCTACTGTTTTGGTTTCTCAAACAAATTATAAAACATTTTTCACAATTTTTTTGTGCAAAAGCGGAGTTGTCTTACCATTTTGACACAATGTGCCGACAACTTTTACATATTTTTTCAAAAACGAAGTTTAGAAATTATAAATGGGAGTTGTCTTAACATTTTTGAAAAATGAGACGATAACTTGAAATATTTATTTTTGTGTCGGAACATTGAAATTTTGTAACATTTTAGAGTTGTAACCCCGAAAGTTTTACAAATTGGCTAAATTACTAATGTTAAATATGAATAAAATACTTTATTACACTAAATATATACAAATTATTGCACAATACAAATAATATATAATTTAATGTTCATGAGTTGTTAGTAGTAATACATGAGCAGATCTCCCTACCAAGTGTTTTTTTGTGGATCTGACCTTGGAGTTGAGGCAATGGGTTACGGCGTTGGATGGATTCGCCGAGTTTATATTGTATTTTATTTGAGAGGCATTTGAGTGGCATTTGAGTGGCATTTAAGTGGCATTTGAGTTTTGATTAGTTTTTACTTAATTTGAACTTATATGGCATTTAGATTTTGAATGTATGGCATTCAAGTTTTGATAACATTTTTACATAACTCGAGCTCATATGGTATCTTGAGAGAGAGGGGAGAGGAGAAAGGAGAGAGGAGAGATGGGAGATGAGAGAGGAGAGAGAGAGGAGAGAGATTTTTTAGTTTTCTATACATTCATGTATTTATGGTTAATTATGTACATATTTATGGCTATATTTATATTTACATAGAGAGAGAGGAGAGAAGAGATATATCTAAATTGAATAAATACATTGATTAAAAATGAATCATTGTATGATTATATACATTTATTACATAATAAGTAAGGAAAATCTCCCCATATAATATAGCTAGAGTCAGTAAATACTAAGTAATACAAAGCACTACAACTTGTAATAAAGACAAAGTAATAACAGTTAATGCATAGTTTGTTCCTTTACAATGATGTCTTTGATGTACTGATGTTATATCTTAGGAAGGAAGACTTCTGTTCTATGTGCTTTTAAGTTCGTAATGAACTAAAATAAAAAAAGTTATGTATTAGTATAGAATGATTAAGCAAAAATGTAAAATAATTACATGAATTTGAATTATAGTTCTAGTTACATTGGATAGCTTACATTATTAGAAAAGGGAAATAACTCACCAAGTTACATTGTTCAGCTTGTTCTTTCTTCAGCATTACTTTCACCAAATGCTTTTGATTCTCTTTTATCTATCTAAAAGCAAACAAAAAATACTTGCTTTATAAGTATGCTGTAATAAATACACTAATTACACCAAAAAGTGCTTTTTTAACATGGAAAAACCTATATATACAACATTTTGTTGTAAAAACTACACTAATTACACCAAAAAGTCCTTTTTTTCACCTTCAACATGTATATATTCAGCATTTTGTTGTAAAAAATACACTAATTACACCAAAAAAGTCCTTTTTTCACCTGGAAAATGTATATATTCAGCATTTTGTTGTAAAAAAATACATTATTTACACTAAAACAGTCCTTTTTTTACCTGGAAAATGTATATATTCAGCATTTTGTTGTAAAAAATACATTATTTACACCAAAACAGTCCTTTTTTTGCCTGAAAAATGTAGATATTCAGCATTTTGTTGTAAAAATACACTAATTTCAAAAAAAAGTCTTTTTTCACTTGGAAAATGTATATATTCAGCATTTTGTTTAATTTATGGTAAAAATTAGTAAAACTCACCTATAGTGATATGATTGCCTTGAGTTATAGATTAGCTTCTTGAGCTCTTGTTCTGGACAGTTTTTTTCAGCATCATCGAAGTATAATCCATGTAGTTGAGTCTTCATTGGTTTGGTATCATCTAAGCAGGAGAGGAAGTAATGTTGGGTAACATTGACTCTTCATTGGTTTGGTATCATCTTGTCTTCAAAATCGATGTAGTTTGAGTCTTCATTGCTTTGTCATCATCTAAGCAGGTGGTAGATCTTGAAAGGAATTCCTGCTGTGTTGGAGAAATATGCTGTCTTCAAAATCCATGTAGTTTGAGTCTTCATTGGTTTGGTATCATCTAAGTAGGTGGTAGATCTTGAAAGGAATTCTTGCTGTGTTGGAGAAGTGTGCTGTCTTCAAAATCCATATAGTTTGAGTGTTCATTGGTTTGGCATCATATAAGTAGGTGGTAGATCTTGAAAGGAATTCTTGCTGTGTTGGAGAAGTGTGCTGTCTTCAAAAATCCATGTAGTTTGAGCCTTCATTGGTTTGGTATCATCTAAGTAGGTGGTAGATCTTGAAAGGAATTCTTGCTGTGCTGGAGAAGTGCGCTGTTTTCAAAATCCATGTAGTTTGAGTCTTCATTGATTTGGTATCATCTAAGTAGGAGGTAGATCTTGAAAGAAATTCTTGCTGTGTTGGAGAAGTATGCTGTCTTCATAATCCATGTAGTTTGAGTCTTCATTGGTTTGGTATCATCTAAGTAGGTGGTAGATCTTAAAAGGAATTCTTGCTGTGCTGGAGAAGTGTGCTGTCTTTAAAAATCCATGTAGTTTGAGTCTTCATTGGTTTGTTATCATCTAAGTAGGTGGTAGATCTTGAAAGGAATTCTTGCTGTGTTGGAGAAGTGTGCTGTCTTCAAAATCCATGTACTTTGAGTCTTCATTGATTTGGTATCATCTAAGTAGGTGGTAGATCTTGAAAGGAATTCTTGCTGTGTTGGAAGAGGTATGCTGTCTTCAAAATCCATGTAGTTTGAGTCTTCATTGGTTTGGAATCATCTAAGTAGGTGGTAGATTTTGAAACGAATTCTTGCTGTGTTGGAGAAGTATGCTGTCTTCAAAATCCATGTAGTTTGAGTCTTCATTGGTTTGGTTCAAAATCGATGTAGTTTGAGTCTTCATTGATTTGGTATCATCTAATTAAGTCGTAGATCTTGAAATGAATTCTTGCTGTGTTGGAGAAGTATGCTGTCTTCAAAATTCATGTAGTTTGAGTCTTCATTGGTTTGGTATCATTTAAGTAGGTGGTAGATCTTGAAATGAATTTTTGCTGTGTTGGAGAAGTATGCTGTCTTCAAAATTCATGTAGTTTGAGCCTTCATTGGTTTGGTATCATCTAAGTAGGTGGTAGATCTTGAAAGGAGTTCTTGCTGTGTTGGAGAAGTCGACTGTCTTCAAAATTCATGTAGTTTGAGTCTTCATTGGTTTGGTATCATCTAAGTAGGTGGTAGATCTTGAAATGAATTCTTGCTGTGTTGGAGAAGTGTGCTGTCTTCAAAATTGATGTAGTTTGAGTCTTCATTGGTTTGGTATCATCTAAGTAGGTGGTAGATCTTGAAAGAAATTCTTGCTGTGTTGGAGAAGTGTGCTGTCTTCATCTTCATTAGCTTGGTATCATCTAAGTAGGTGGTAGATCTTGAAATGAATTCTTGCTGTGTTGGAGAAGTGTGCTGTCTTCAAAATTGATGTAGTTTGAGTCTTCATTGGTTTGGTATCATCTAAGTAGGTAGTAGATCTTGAAATGAATTCTTGCTGTGTTGGAGAAGTGCGCTGTCTTCAAAATCGATGTAGTTTGAGTCTTCATTGATTTGGTATCATCTAATTAAGTCGTAGATCTTGAAAGGAATTCTTGCTGTGTTGGAGAAGTATGCTGTCTTCAAAATTCATGTAGTTTGAGTCTTCATTGGTTTGGTATCATTTAAGTAGGTGGTAGATCTTGAAATGAATTTTTGCTGTGTTGGAGAAGTATGCTGTCTTCAAAATTCATGTAGTTTGAGCCTTCATTGGTTTGGTATCATCTAAGTAGGTGGTAGATCTTGAAAGGAGTTCTTGCTGTGTTGGAGAAGTCGACTGTCTTCAAAATTCATGTAGTTTGAGTCTTCATTGGTTTGGTATCATCTAAGTAGGTGGTAGATCTTGAAATGAATTCTTGCTGTGTTGGAGAAGTGTGCTGTCTTCAAAATTGATGTAGTTTGAGTCTTCATTGGTTTGGTATCATCTAAGTAGGTGGTAGATCTTGAAAGAAATTCTTGCTGTGTTGGAGAAGTGTGCTGTCTTCATCTTCATTAGCTTGGTATCATCTAATAGGTGGTAGATCTTGAAATGAATTTTTGCTGTGTTGGGGAAGTATGCTGTCTTCAAAATCTATGTAGTTTGAGTCTTCATTGGTTTGGTATCATCTAAGTAGGTGGTAGATCTTGAAAGGAATTCTTGCTGTGTTGGAGAAGTGTGCTGTCTTGAAAATTGATGTAGTTTGAGTCTTCATTGGTTTGGCATCATCTAAGTAGGTGGATCTTGAAAGGAACTCTTGCTGTGTCACATAAGTAGGAGAGAAAGTCATGTTGTTTTACATCTATCGTTGGTGTTGGTAGATCTTGACCACATGTTTATAGTCTTTGCTACTGCTGCATTTCGTCTCAAACAAGAGTCCAAAGTAGACATCATAACTACAAAATACAAAAAATTGTTAGTTACAATTGATTCATTTATTTTCATTGGCTTTATCTACATAGAGTAGCGAAGAAAAAGCTTGTGTGAGTATAAAACTATCTAGTAGAGATAAATTTATATCTAGGTTCAACTAGCATTGAATAATTATTATTATTTTGTTAATAATAAATAAGTAGAGTCGGCTACTTTACTAGAGCTTGGACAAACACTTATTTTAAAAATGAATAATTAGAGCTTTCTACTAGTGTTAAATAATTAATGATAATAATTTACCTTATTACCACTAAGAGCCAGATGATTTAATTAACTAAAGACAAATAATTATTTTAGCAATTCTTACCTTGATGCTGGATGTTCTCCTAGTAGCTGTAGTAGATGATGGTTCTCCGCTTGCTGTTGAAGAACTGGATGCTTTCTGTGTGAAAACAGTGGCTCTTAAATAGCTAAAGTTGCACTGATTAAACCCTATGAATCAGCATTTTTTTCCAATGCTTTCGCGGGAACAAATAGTTTATTTTCACGCGAATAGAAACCGTTGCTTTCGCGGGAATAAATAATTTATTTTCACGCGACTAGAAACAGTTGCTTTCGCGGGAATAAATAGTTTATTTTCACGCGAATAGAAACCGTTGCTTTCGCGGGAATAAATAATTTATTTTCACGCGAATAGAAACAGTTGCTTTCGCGGGAACAAATAGTTTATTTTCACGCGAATAGAAACCGTTGCTTTCGCGGGAATAAATAATTTATTTTCACGCGAATAGAAACAGTTGCTTTCGCGGGAATAAATAGTTTATTTTCACGCGAATAGAAACCGTTGCTTTCGCGGGAATAAATAATTTATTTTCACGTGAATAGAAACAGTTGCTTTCGCGGGAATAAATAGTTTATTTTCACGCGAATAGAAACCGTTGCTTTCGCGGGAATAAATAATTTATTTTCACGCGAATAGAAACAGTTGCTTTCGCGGGAACAAATAGTTTATTTTCACACGAATAGAAACTGTTGCTTTCGCGGGAATAAATAGTTTATTTTCACGCGAATAGAAACCGTTGCTTTCGCGGGAATAAATAATTTATTTTCACACAAATAGAAACAGTTGCTTTCGCGGGAATAAATAGTTTATTTTCACGCGAATAGAAACTGTTGCTTTCGCAGGAATAAATAGTTTATTTTCACGCGAATAGAAACCGTTGCTTTCGCAGGAATAAATAATTTATTTTCACGCGAATAGAAACAGTTGCTTTCGCGGGAACAAATAATTTATTTTCACACGAATAGAAACAGTTGCTTTCGCGGGAATAAATAGTTTATTTTCACGCGAATAGAAACTGTTGCTTTCGCGGGAATAAATAGTTTATTTTCACGCGAATAGAAACCGTTGCTTTCGCGGGAATGAAGAATTTATTTTCACGCGAATGGAAACCGTTGCTTTCGCGGGAATAAACAGTTTTTATTCCCGCGAAAGCATTGGAAAAAATGCTGATTCATAGGGTTTACTCAGTGCAACTTTAGCTATTTAAGAGCCACTGTTTTCACTTAGAAAGCATCCAGTTCTTCAACAGCAAGCGGAGAAGCATCATCTACTACAGCTACTAGGAGAGCATCAAGGTAAGAAACGCTAAAATAATTATTTGTCTTTAGTTAATTAAATCATCTGGCTCTAAGTGGTGATAAGGTAAAAAATAATCAATAATCATTTAACACTAGTAGAAAGCTCTAATTATTTATTTTTAAAATAAATATTAAAAACTTGTGAAAATGAACTGGTAACATTACGTCGACTGAAATAATGCCTAAAATGTCTCGCATAAATTTTGGTCTGACCAAAAACGGACTGAAAACCTTTACCTTTAGAGCGAGTACAAAATTATCATAACTTGGTCAAGAGAACGACTCCATATCGTAATAGGAGGATAACTCCACAGTGCAACTAGTTGAGTTCTTCAACTAGTGTTAAATAATAATTTTAATCACTTACCTTAATACAGAAAGTCTCCTAGTAGTTGTAGTAGATGTTGATACTTCAGTCACTGTTGTTGGAGTGGATGCTTTCTGTGTAAAAGCGATGCTTCTTATATAGCTAGGTTGTACTAGGTACCGATTGACACGAGCTGATTCCAATGAAAAGCCTTTATAATATATAAGGTCTTTACGTAGAAAACTCACGCGAAAACTAAAAAAAAACATTCTTCGCGGGAGTTTTCCGTCTTATATGTTATAAAGGCTTTACGCAAAAAACTCATGCGAAAACGGTAAAAAGAAAAAAAAAACTTCTTCGCGGGAGTTTTCCTTCTATGTACTATAAAGGCCTTGCGCGGAAAACTAACGGTAAAAAAAATTCCGTGAGTTTTCTGCATAAAGCCTTTATAACATAAAAGAAGGAAAACTCCCGCGAAAGAATTGTTTTGTATTTCCCGTTTTCGCGTGAGTTTTCCGTGTAAAGCCTTTATAGTATATAGAAGGAAAACTCCCGCGAAGAGAATTTTTTTACTGTTCAACTTTTCGCGTGAGTTTTCCGCGTAAAACCTTTATGACTTATAAGAAGGAAAACTCCCGCGAAGAATTTTTTTTCAGTTTCGGTTTTCGCGTGAGTTTTCCGCGTAAAGACCTGCTTATATATTATAAAGACTTTTCATTGGAATCAACTCGTGTCAATCGGTACCTAGTACAACCTAGCTATATAAGAAGCACCGCTTTTACACGGAAAGCATCCACTTCAACAACAGTGACTGAAGGATCAACATCTACTACAACTACTAGGAGACTTTCTGTATTAAGGTAAGGAATAATAAATAACTATTTAACACTAGTTGAAGAACTCAACTAGTTGCACTATGGAGTTATCCTCATATTACGATATGGAGTCGTTCTCTTGACCATAGAAGTATCTCTCCTAGATAATTTTATGCTCATAGAACCTATCCTGTTTGCGCTCAAGATCGCAGTCTTTTGGCATTGATTGACAGAATTGTCGTAGGTCCGAGAGAAAAAATAGGTTAGCCTTAAATGACATCTTGAACGACAGGTTGATTTAGAACTTTACAGCCAAAAAATGATTACAACTTTCATTATTGTATTGTTTTACTTTATTATCAACATATAACAGTTATTATTCATTGTATTTAATATGAAAAATAATTTTTACTGATAATGATTATTATTCTTATTATTATTACTATTGTTAATATTATTGTGATTTCATTTGGTTTTCATTGTTACTTTATTGAATTTTGTTCAAGTCTTGTGATCTAAATAATAAAAGAATGATAAATATTTATTTACCACTAGTTGAAAAACTTACCTACTTGCACTATGGAGAAAATAGCCTCCTACAACCAAATCCGTTTGTGTTACAAACCCTGTCTTTGGATATTGATAAAAATGTTATCTTCTTTGTATTATGATTAAATAATAATAAATAGCTCACATTTTTTAAAATGTTTCTTATTTTTTGTCTTTTTAGATTGGATAGTTAAGATGGCAATTTTTGTATTTTGTAGACACGATGCCTACTTTGGACTCTTGTTTGAGACAAAACGCAGCAGCAGTAAAGACTATAAAACATCTGGATCAGATCCAATTGAAGTAATTGCAGATAACTAAAGGAATAACATGTACTACAGCATACAGAGTGAACAAGGTGTGTGTAGATTATTACTCAGTCTCATTACACTACTATTACTAAGAATTATTGTAGGTGTTGGATAAAGGATTAAGCAGTAATGTATTAGCAAGCATTAGCAATAAACATAGACTTTTCAACAATGACATTAACCAAAAAAAATAGTATAACAAAGTCATGTTTGAACTAATAAGTTGTTGCTAAGATGTTTGAATTAACAACTAGGTAGGTAAAATAAGTTTTTCATGAGGATCTCCTGACAGTTGTGATTCCTTGAGTGGTGAGCAGACTTTTAAATCTACTGTAGTTATCTTTTGTTGATCTTATTGAGTCTTTATCAGTTAGTACATCTTGCAACAAATTCTTTGATAGCTTAGCGCTAAGCCATCTTCCCTTGAGTTTTATCCTGTCAGTATCCAGATCGTATTTTCCAGAATCTCTCAATTGATACAATATTTTTACACCTAACGCTTGATTGTCTTTACTAGCTTTCATGTCGGATACTTTCTTTTTAAACTCTTCTAATTGTTGCATCATTCTCTCCGAATCTCTATTGCTATCATCGTCAATTGTGTTTCTATCAAACGATGATGGTGAGAGCTTTGGTGTTTTAGCAGAGCTCCAGCTCTTTGGTTGCTTGTACTCTCCCCTAATCTTTCCAACATCACTCCGATAGGTTTTTGTGCTTTGAACATTTTCATTTGTCTTTTTGCGCTCAAGCAACTCGTTTTTGATTCCCATTACTATTTCATTCGTTTCAACCAAAATATTTTGGATTTTCTCGATATCTCTCACCATTTTGTCTTTTGTCGGGTTGTCATACAATGATGACGCAAACTTGTCTTGGTCAGTTGATTTAGCCCCACTGTTCTTTTCCATCAAACTATGATACTCCTCTTCTGATATAGCAAAATAACGTTCACCATATTCAGGAAGTACCATTTTGTATTGATATTAAAACCTGTGCAATCAGGATGATTATAGGGTCTAAAAAAAGCTACCTCTCCCAATCTGCATTAAAATTTGTTGTTTGTCAGCAATCAGTGTTTGTACCTCCTTGAAGCGCTACTACCTAATAAACTGAGTTGTGTACTGATTAGTTATTTGTAGCTCTTTTTGAAGCCTCCTCTCTCCTCTCTCCTCTACCAAATACTCCTCTCTCCTCTCTTGCAGTTATTTCCCAAATACTGTAAATTTTAACCATCTAGAGGGCTAATTTGGTGATTTTCCAACATATTTTATAGCATTCAATATAGTTATTATGTCATAAATGTATATTATTCAATCTAGATATAAATATATCCATAAATATGTACATAATTATCCATACATACATGGTTGTAGAAAAAACTAAAAAATCTCTCTCTCCTCTCTTCTCTCTCCTCTGTACATAGCTATAAAATGTTAATATGGACATGAATTTGGACATGCGCATGTACATAAATATGAACATAGGTATGTACATAAATGGACATGAATATGGACATGTACATAAATGGACATGAATATGGACATGTACATAAATGGACATGAATATGGACATGAATATGGACATGAATATGGACATGAATATGGACATGAATATGGACATGAATATGGACATGAATATGGACATGTACCTATTCATGTCCATTTATGCACATGTACATGAATATGGACATATGCGTATTTACTGACTCTAGCTATATTATATAGGAAGATTTTCCCTACTTATTATGTAATAAATGTATATAATCATATAATGATTCATTTTTGATCAATATATTTATTCAATGTAGATAGATCTCCTCTCTCCTCTCTCTATGTAGATATAAATATACCCACTCTCCTCTCTCTATGTAGATATAAATATACCCATAAATATGTACATAATTAACCATATATACATGAATGTATAGAAAACTAAAAAATCTCTCTCCTCTCTCTTTCTCTCAAGATACCATATGTATGTATGTATGCATTGATTGTCATTACAAGTTGTAGTGCTTTGTATTACTTAGTATTTACTGACTCTAGCTATATTATATAGGAAGATTTTCCCTACTTATTATGTAATCAATGTATATAATCTTATAATGTTTCATTTTTGATCAATATATTTATTCAATGTAGATAAAACTCCTCTCTCTCTCTCTTCTCTCTCCTCTCTCTCAAGATGCCATATGAGTTCGAATTATGTAAAAAAATTATCAAAACTTAAATGCCATACATTCAAAATCTATCTGCCATATGAGTTCAAATTAAGTAAAAAAATAATCAAAACTCAAATGCCACTTAAATGCCACTCAAATGCCACTCAAATGCCCCTCAAATAAAATACGATATAAACTCGGCGAATTCATCCAACGTCGTAACTCATTGCATAACCCCAAGGCCAGATCCACAAAAAAACACTTGGTAGGGAGATCTGCTCATGTATTACTACTGTTGTTGCTGATAGATTTGGCGAGCCGACGGTCATTCACTTGTACACGTATTCTATCTAAAAGCATACATAGACGTCGTTATAACAACTACATTATACTATGGTGAAAAAATACGGCTATTAGTAGTTACTTATTACTAGTGAAGATTAACATACCTTAATTAAATTTCCGATATTGAAATCCTGCTAGCTTCGCTTGAAATATGATTGTCATCTTCATTGCTTTTCTCACTATCATTGTCGACAACTTCATCTTTTTCCTCAAATTTTTTGTTTTCAGAGTCATCATCCGTCATATTATCATCTTCTTCATCAGTATAAGCATCAATGTTATCATCGTCATCATCATCATCATCATCAGCAGCATCATCAGCAGCAACATCATCATCATAACTTTTCATCAGCTCAGCATCATCAAATAGAGAAAGTCTGGAAGCTATTCCTTCTTTTTCACTTGAAGTAGATAGAAGCATCAAAGCTTCTTCAACACTCAGAATCGTGAGAATGTGTTTCTTTGTGCCGCTTTCAGTTGTCATCGTACTTTTATAGTGGATCATACCACATTCATGATTTTTGATCTTCAAAACGTTCTCAGGAGGGACAACAATTTTCCCAGTCATCAAAGATCCGTCATTCATCAGGTATCTGTAAGTGACAGTGTGAGTGATACGTAAAGGTGATGTATCTTGTTTTCGTTTTCGCTGCTTCGACTTCAAATTTTTCCAAACTGAAAGTCTAGTGAATGTCAGAAGAGTGTTGACAGGAATATTATCGAAACTGATAATATCAAAGTATGCTTGCAACTGTTTCAATGATTTTTTTCTCAAGATTTTGGCTATAACTCGTTGTTTTAGCCCTTGATGATGATTATCTCCTACAATACGCAGATCGGGTTGATTTTCTTCTAGCTTTCCCATGTACACTAGGATTTGTGAAGAGCCGGGATCAAGTTCCTGTAGCTCCACCGTAAGTTCTTTGTCAATCAATGACTTGACTCGAATTCGATGATTGTTTTTTAAAACATATTCATAGTCCAATATACCATAATCTTCAACGTAATTAACATCGAAAACCTCCAATATCGTAGGAATTGGTAAATCCAACAAACTCACAAAATTTCCGATTTCCAACATTCCTTTCTGCATAGCTCCTGTCATTATTCCAGCCATCTCGAGCAATTCAAACTCTCTAAGTTTGTTTACGGTATTATTCTTGCTGTTGCTGAATAAAAAGGAAATTGAAGCTCGAGATAATGTCACTGTCGGTTTTTTGATATCCTCCGTTCGTTTGACTTCGCTGTTCTCATGCAGATATGTGTAGTCCGCTGTGGGACTCAAAGGAGAGGCAGCTGAAACTACATGATGTTTCATTGCTATATCAGCATGAGTATTGGTGTTTGAGCGAGAAGATGTATCATTAAAGGTGTTAGGATTGGATCTTTTATCATCAATGTGAATGCCATTGGTGGTGGAAATGATGGTTGTAGTGGAAATAGCGTTAGTGTTGTTGGTAGGTGTGGTTGGTTCAATATGGAGCTTAGGAAGTGCTTTGGAGTGTGATGTCATCATACCTGCAAAAAGTAAAAGAACTTAGTTTAATGATGTAAATATACTGAAATTATTGTTTTATTAAAAGATTGTTTTTAAAAACTAAGATTCAAAAACCTAGATGTTTCAATTAATTAAAAACAAATAATTATTTTAGTGCTTCTTACCTTGTTGCTCTCCTAATAGCTGTAGTAGATGTTGCTCCTCTGTTAGTCGCTGTAGAACTGGATGCTTTCTGTGTGAAAACGATGGCTCTTATATAGCTAAAGTTGTACTGATTAAACCCTATGAACACCATCTCGTGTCAATCTCTATGAATCAACATTTGTTCACGCGAAGGAAAGTCAATGCTTTCGCGGGAATAAATGAATTATTTTCACGCGAATACAAACCAATGCTTTCGCGGGAATAAATAAGCTATTTTCACGCGAATGGAAACCGTTGCTTTCGCGGGAATAAATAATTTATTTTCACGCGAATAGAAACCAATGCTTTCGCGGGAATAAATAATTTATTTTCACGCGAATAGAAACCAATTCTTTCGCGGGAATAAATACTTTATTTTCACACGAATGCAAACTGTTGCCTTCGCGGGAATAAATGATTTAATTTCCCGCGAATGGAAACCGTTGCTTTCGCGGGAATAAATATTTTATTTTCACGCGAATAGAAACCAATGCTTTCGCGGGAATAAATGATTTTATTTCCCGCGGATGAAAGTCAATGTTGTCGCGGGAATATATACTTTGTTTTCACGCGAATACAAACTGTTGCTTTCGCGGGAATAAATACTTTATTTTCACGCGAATAGAAACCAATTACTCCCGCGAAAGCAACGGTTTCCATTCGCGTGAAAATAAAGTATTTATTCCCGCGACAACATTTACTTTCATCCGCGGGAAATAAAATCATTTATTCCCGCGAAAGCATTGGTTTCTATTCGCGTGAAAATAAATTATATATTCCCGCGAAAGCATTGGTTTCTATTCGCGTGAAAATAAAGTATTTATTCCCGCGACAACATTGACTTTCATCCGCGGGAAATAAATTCATTTATTCCCGCGAAAGCATTGGTTTCTATTCGTGTGAAAATAAATTATTTATTCCCGCGAAAGAATTGGTTTCTATTCGCGTGAAAATAAGTTATTTATTCCCGCGAAAGTATTGGTTTCTATTCGCGTGAAAATAAATTATTTATTCCCGCGAAAGCATCGGTTTGTATTCGCGTGAAAATAATTCATTTATTCCCGCGAAAGCATTGACTTTCCTTCGCGTGAACAAATGTTGATTCATAGAGATTGACACGAGATGGTGTTCATAGGGTTTAATCAGTACAACTTTAGCTATATAAGAGCCATCGTTTTCACACAGAAAGCATCCAGTTCTACAGCGACTAACAGAGGAGCAACATCTACTACAGCTATTAGAAGAGCATCAAGGTAAAAACTTAATAAATTACGGTTTTTACTCATATATTATTTATTATACTAAAACAACTGAACAAAATTAATCATCTGTTTTTTTTGTTTTTTTTCAGATTCAATGACAAAAAATGGAAATAGTTAACAACACAGAATCAGAAACTCAGCCTAAATCTTTAACTCAAGAGGACTTGATACTTCTACAAAACATATGCAATAAAAAAATTGAAGAGAGAGTGCGAATTATCTCAAACAATTGTAAATTCATACAGAAAGACTTGATAGAGCAGCTAAATAGTTTTCGAACTGAATATTTTCTAACATTAAAGCTCTTAGGGAATGATGTTACATCAGACATTCAGAGATTACATTATGTATTACAACAACGCCAATATCAACTAGAACAGGTAAACACACCAATTTCTATCGAGTGTGCTCGTAAAGAACTTGCTCTAAAAAGAAGAAACATGCAACGACAGTCCGCTCAAAGACAAGCTAGAAGGGTAAGGACTCAACAACGTAAGACACGACAAGCTACAGAAACATCCGATTAACAGTCAATTTTTGATGATAAGGTATTAATTAATAAAAGAGTACTACTTAGTAAGAGTTTGTAGTTGTTTTAAATTTCTGTTTAACCATTCTATACTGATACATAACTTTTTATTTTAGTTCATTATGGAATCAAAAGTACATAGAACAGAAGTCTTCCTTCCTAAGTTTGTATTATTTAATATTTACTGACTCTAGCTATATTGTATGAGATTTTCCCTACTTATTACACAATAAATGTATATATTCACATATTGTTTCATTTTTTAATCACTGTATTTATTCAATGTAGATATATCTCCTCTCTCCTCTCTCCTCTTTTTATCTCTCCTCTCTCTCTCAACATACTCTCTCCTCTACCAAATACTCCTCTCTCCTCTCTTGCAGTTATTTCCCAAATACTGTAGATTTTAACCATCTAGAGGTCTAATTTGGTGATTTTCCAACATATTTTATAGCATTTAATATACTTATTATGTAATAAATGTATATTATTCAATGTAAATGTAAATATATCCATAAATATGTACATAATTATCCATATATACATAAATGTATAAAAAACTAAAAAATCTCTCTCCTCTCTCATCTCTCCTCTCCCCTCTCTCCAAAGACTATGCATTGATTGTCATTACAAGTTGTAGTGCTCTGTATGACTACATTGTAAAGAAAAATACTATATATTGATTGTCATTACAAGTTGTAGTGCTCTGTACTACTTAGTATTTACTAACTCTAGCTATATTATACAAGAATATTTTCCTACTTATTATGTAATAAATGTATATAATCATATATTGATTCAATGTAGTTATATCTCCTCATTCTTCTCTCCTCTCTCTCAAAATATCATATGAGTTTGAGTTATGTAAAATAATTATCAAAACTTGAATGCCATACATTCAAAATCTAGCTGCCATATGAGTTCAAATTAAGTAAAAAAATAATCAAAACTCAAATGCCACTTAAATGCCATTCAAATACCTCTCAAATACCCCTCAAGTAAAATACAATATAAACTCGGCGAATTCATCCAACGTCGTGACCCATTGCCTCAACCCCAAGGTCTAATCCACAAAAAAACACTTGGTAGGGAGATCTGCTCATATATTACTACTAATATCCTTCGCACTTCATTGTAACTGATTATACTGAACAGTCAACAATGGTATCGTTTATTTATAATAGCTTTAGCGCATTCTATTAGAGTCATAATAAGATCTTTCTTCGCATTAGCTATGACAGACTTTTGAGTCGAAGCGGATGCGGTGTTGGGTGATAACAACAGCGCCGCATTTCTTTTTAACTTTTGTTGCAGAGCTGTAGTCATTATATTAACAAAGTCTTACACAAATGAATAACAAAATAAGTCTGAGTTGAATCAAATAGTAATTGTATTTATATGCTTTCTCTCGGGTACATATAGTATCATAGGTTGATCCGGTGCAAAGTTTCTCAATAATCTGTGATGATCATCCGTTTGCTGAGTAGTGTCTATCCATAGAAAAGAGTATGGTTTCTTTGTCACTTGTTCAAAGAATTCTTGTACATATTTGGTCCTTCTGGGAAAGCATTGACAAGCCAAATAGGTAGTCGAAGAAGCATTTCTAGGGTTTTTAAAAAAATAAGCAGTTACTATTCAAGGAAGTTGTACAATTTCTTTTTAAAAACAAAATATGAACAATAAAAAAACATGTATGTTTAAATAATGACTATGCTACGTATACAAAGCATTATTCTGCTTCACCAGAAGCTTCATTCATTAAATCATCAATTATCAACGATCTGTTTTGTTCAACTCTGGGAAAACTTGTCATTATATCTATCATTTCCACTTGAAACATCACTCCGGATACATCTTCAAAGGCTTTTTGATAGGCTCTATAACAGTAATGTTTTTCTACCGGTGGAAGATAAGCTATAGTCTGATTAGCTTCAATCATCCGTAAAATTGCTTGTGTTTTCATTGAACCAGTCACGCCCGCAAACATCACCATAAAAGGGGAGCGCATCCTCAGGTCAAATCCTTCAGCATTACGTTCCATTATGAATTACATGTTCGTCTTTTGCCAATAGTTTCATTTATGATTCAATTGGGAAAGGTTTTGTGTTTCTTTTACAGTGTTTCATGTACACTAAACTCAGTAACGCCTCGAAAAGTAGAAAATCCTATGACAAATACCAATGTCATCATAATTATTAGCACTTTTCCTTTCAGACTTGGCAAAACATCTACAATTTTACTCGTAGTACCATCAACAGTATCATTTTCATTCATCACTTTCATCTCCACATCTTCCTCTTTCAAAATTTTGTCTATCATTAGCAATACAATAATACAACACTTCATTTTTATACAATGCTCAAACCCCCCAATCTAAATCATCATACAAACCCTTATGTAAACAGCCCCTGCACAATAAATACTTAGGTAACCATAGAATTACAAACCAAATTAATACCAATAAACATGGTGTACAAAAAATTACCTTTCAGGTTCTCATGGTAGCTGGTGCCAACAAAAAAGCACTTGGAACCAGAAGAACCTTTTTATCCTTAGACACTATGACAGAGATCTGCTCCTACATTACTACTACTGTTAAAAACTCTAAGAGAATGCAACACTTGAAACGTTGTAAATCCCAGCTTAATTTAATATTTCAGTCATACCTGGATGTGATACGACAGGCAACTTTGAACATTGGTCAACATTCGCAATCTAATAACAATGTCTGCATTAATTCTCAACCACGTATCATCCTCCATCTTTGTGTATCCAAAGCTCTACAGCATATTATTAGCGTTTACAAAAAACCAAATAGAAATTGCCTTCAAAAATAGATGAAGAAGATTGGGTAAGAGTCAGAACTGCTTTTTAAAATGCATATCTAGTTTAAGAATTTATGAAATTACGAAACATTAAAAAATTATAATCACCTCTTTATGGATAATATAGAAAATCCCGGTGTTTTATTACTCTAAGAGCTAGAGATAACAAAACAGTGAAAGAATAAGAAGCAATGGGTTAGATCATAATGACAATGACTCCAGTTTTATTATTTAGCATTTGGGAAATTGTTTTAAAGTAAAGAGGAAGAAGAGTGGTCACTTATCTGCTTTGAGTATTTTCACACTTACAAACAAAGTAATGTTTGGACCGTTGACCCACATTGACTTAGTGATATACTCTTTGAGGTTAAATACTGGCAGCTGGGGGCACGCGGCTACTGTTGGCTCTACAAACAATATTAATTAAATGTACATCATGTAATAAAAGCAAAGTACGTTCACTGGGCATTGACTGTGGTAATTGTAGATAAGAGCATGACAAAAGTCCCATTCCCATCTGGGTCACCTCACACATGGCCCCGTACACACTCCACCCCCTTTTTACCCCTACAGACCATTAATGACAATATTGTCATAACGAAGGAGTGTTGCCTGCCCATTTCTTATCTAAGCACTTATCCCCTTTCTCACAACTTACAACCATTTGATATTAACTTGTAATAAAATTCTGAGTTATCTTCAACTGGCAGTTACCTCCTTCAGTTCCCAAAGCTGGATTACAAGCGAAAGACGTTACGCTGTATTAAATAACATAGCAAACGAGCATTAGAAAAACAAGAAAACTACTTTAATGTATCAATTGAAAGCTGGTGGTAAATTAAATCGTGTTTATAGCTCGTTCACTGGCAAAAAAATTTTCCATATGCCTTTTTTTAGCTGTTTTGACTAATCATCAGCAGATTTTTCTGCTGTTATTTGAGTTGTAATAAAATAAAGAAAACTTTCCCGGCAAAATATCCCTGGCTAGCATAAGAATTTAGGACAAGAATGATTGGATCCTCATGGCAAACAAGAGCAGGAGCTTAAACGTTGGGCATTTTTGGCTAAGATGACGTTAAGTTACGATAGCGACATATGGTTGTGACAAATGGGCAACTTTTTGCAGTGTCGACAAGTAAAAATTAGGATTTCTTCACACTGCGGCTTAGCACAAAATTCTATATCAATGTGATAGCGAGAAAAAGCATTTATTTGAAAACTAAGAGTTGTCTTTTTAGAACTATGCATCGGGAATAAAAACCGAGTTGTTTAGTGGCGATCAGTATTTCAGTTTCGATTTCAGCAACAAAAACAACGACATCATGCAAATAACGATCATTGATGCAAATCCATTAGCAGAAATCTAAATGAATGAAAGTTGATACAACTTATGACATCAAATATTAGTGTGCCATTGCATTGAATCAAATTTGTAAAGTCAAAAGCAGCAGTTCATTGATTTGCTTTAGCAGAAAAAATTATTTTTCATAATAAAAATTATTATTAAAATATTATCAAAATTTAGCTTCTTTAGCCTGTACAACATATAATGATTGTAAGAAAAAACTACTCAATAAAAAAATTTTTCCCTGCCTATGTTTTGTTAGATTTGCATTTACAAAAACTGCATCTAGCTTTGAGAGTTAGTAAAAGTTAGCATTAGCCCGGCTAACAGTGCCGACAATTTCTTCGAGCTTGTATTAGTGAATCGTTACTGCGGTTGGCAAGGGGACAATTGGTTAAGACATTGACGTCTGACTGTGTTTGAAGTTGAGGTGAGAAATTTCTACGATATAAAGTTTTGGTCACGCATGCAAGTAACAAAACTACCTGCTGTCCAAGTTCTCTGGCTGAGTTCATCCACATAAAACCTTGAGTTGTGTGTTTGATATCCAATATTCATATTTGTTGACTTTTGTACTTCTCCATTCAGTGTAATACTCCAGCTTTGAGCTGGTAGATCAAAGCATATCCCGTGTACTGCAACAATACCAATTCTTGCAGCATAGCTATATGAAAAATCATTGCTAGGGCAACATAAACTTTAAGATTTCCTCAATTAGTTATGATTATTTCTTAAGTAGCAAAAGTTAAGTGTCACTAACATTCTCATTCTTGAAAAGATTGAGCTGCATTTGTACAAGAGTGACTGTTCATGGCTGCATAATGGTCTCAGTTAAGATGATTGAAAAATTTGAATGATAGAAGTAGCTAGCTGCCGCAGCTGAACCATAATTTTGTGGACTTTCAATTTTTCTCATAATTGCACAAGAAACTAGCTTGAAATTGCAAAACTAAATTAGTCAAAACAATTTATTTTTCACAATCTAAATTTTTTGTAAAACTAAACTCAGTTTGATTTTTTTCTTTCAGGCCAGTACTTTCACATTTGATGACCCCCAAGTAACGGGTACAAGTAGTAATATATGAGCAGATCTCCCTACCAAGTGTTTTTTTGTGGATTAGTTCTTGGGGGGTTATGCAATGAGTTACGACGTTGGGTGAATTCGCCGAGTTTATATTGTATTTCATTTGAGGGGTACTTGAGTGGCATTTGAGTGGCATTTAAGTGGCATTTGAGTTTTGATTATTTTTTTACTTAATTTGAACTTATAGATTTTGAATGTATGGCATTCAAGTTTTGATAATTTTTTACATAATTATATACATAACTTTAACTCATAGAACATCTAGATTTTGAATGTATGGCATTTAAGTTTTGATAATTTTTTGTAATTCGACTCATATGATATCTTGAGAGAGAGGAGATATATCTACATTGAATAAATACAGTGATTAAAAATGAAACAATATGTGAATATATACATTTATTGTGTAATAAGTAGGGAAAATTTCATATAATATAACTAGAGTCAGTAAATATTAAGTAATACCAAACACTACAACTTGTAATGACAATCAATGCATAAGCTTTTACTAAAACTATCTTGAAAACCTTCAAAACATGATCCCAAATGGAAAAAATGGATAAAGTTAGATATTCATCTATTTGGTTACATCTACAAAAAAGAGGTATTTTGGTGAAATAATTTTTCATTTTATTCAATTTTCATTAGGTTTTTACAAAAACAAATCATCCTATAAATGGTTAAATTTCATCTAATTGTACAAATTTACAAAAAAACAAGGTATTTGGTAAAATATTTTTTCATTTCATTAAATCTTCATTATTTTTTTGCAAAAAATAAATCATCCTTTAAATGGTTAAGCTTTATCTGTTTGTATATCTTTACAAAAAAACCGGCTATTTGGTAAAATATTTCCTTTATTCTATTCAATTTTCATTAATTTTTTCAATAATTGCTTAAATATAAGTTATTCATTATTTTCTTATTATTAGGTAAGCAACCTATCATACAAAATTAGTTTCTTGAGTGAGGGTTTTATCCTGCATTTTCCTTTTGAATTTTTTTCAAAAACAATCATTTATATATACAATTTCCATTATTTTTTTAAAAAGAACAATCTCTATCTCTGAGAGGTTGGAGATATTGGGGTAGAAAACTTAGACATGATGATGAGAAGGCTATGGATTTTCCCATTCAAGAACAAACCATTTTCGATGGCAATTTCAATTCTGAAAACTAAATCAATGTAATTTGTTTTTCAAAATGCAATCATCAGAAAGTTTCTGTCATGATGAGGAGGAGGCTATGGATTTACCCATTCAAGAACAAACCATTTTTGATGGTGACTTCAATTCTAAAAACGAATTAGAACTGAAGTATGCGGTATTACGTAATAATTTTTTTAAAAGAAAAAAAATTGTTTTTCAAAATGCAATCATCAGAAAACTTCTGTCATGATGATGAGGAGGTTATGGATTTACTCATTCAAGAACAAACCATTTTTGATAGCAACTTTAATTCTAAAAACTAAATCAATGTAACTTTTTTATTCTTTGTCTCCCATGAAATTGTTCAAAACGAATTAGAACTGAAGTATGTGGTATTACATGATAATTTTTTTAAAAGAAAAAAACACATCAAAATCGACAAATTACTCCTCTAGATAGTTCAAGTTTACAATATTTGAGAATTAATCACAATAGAAACATTAAGCCTACTTGATAAAAAAAGAATTTGACTGTTAAATTTAACTAATTGATTCAATGTTATTATATGGATCTTTTGAAAATAAACATTTCAATGAAAACATCATATTTAGTCTTTGACACACTTGAAACCATTTTCCAGTAAATTTCACCAACAATATTTTAGAAATGCTTACTATATATTTACAAGAAAAATGCGGTATTTTGGTAAAATATTCTTTTATTCCATTCAATTTTCAATATATTTACAAGAAAAATGCAGTATTTGGTAAAATATTCTTTAATTCCATTCAATTTTCATTAATTTTTTGAGCGAAGGTTTTATCCTACAGCATCCTTTTTAATTTTTTATGTTTTAAAACAGGGTTTTATTACAAAGTTTTTTTGTTTTTCAACTTTTTAAAAAAATAATCATTATAATATATAGTTTTCGATATTTTTTTAAAACAATAAATATATATAGAGATTTTCACTTTATATTCTTTTATTCCATTCAATTTTCAATAATTTTTTGAGTGAGGATTTTATCCTATACCTTCCTTTTAAATTTTTTTATTTTTTAAAAAATAATCATTGAAATATATAGTTTTCGATATTATTTTAAAAACAATATATGTATATAGAGATTTTCACTTTATATTTACAAAACTTTGGTATTTGGGAAAATATTCTTTTATTTCATTCAATTTTTCAATAATTTTTTGAGTGAGAATTTTATCCTACACAATCCTTTTAAATTTTTTATGTTTCAAAACAGAGCTTTATTACATTTTTTTTGAAATTTTTACAAAATAATCATTGAAATATATAGTTTTCGATATTTTTTAATTTTTTTGTACTTTTAACTTTTTTAAAAAACTGTCAAAAAATCACCAAATTGCCTCTCTAGATGAATAAAATTTACAAGTAAAAAATAATCATTGAAATATATAGTTTTTCGATATTTTTTTAATTTTTTTGTACTTTCAACTTTTTTAAAAAACAGTCAAAAAATCACCAAATTACCTCTCTAGATGAATAAAATTTACAAGTAAATAATTGTAATAGAAAATACCATATCTAGTTTTTACATTCATAAAACTGTTTTATAGTAAATTTTCTGTAATACAAACTACTATAGCTTACGATATCAATGGTTACAAAGCGCTTTTCTTGAACAATATCCTTCTCGATATTCTTCTGGTATATTATTAGACCCAGGGAGGAATTCTTGTATTCCGTATTCTCTGTGATCCAATAATTGACTAAAATACAAAAGTTATTCATTATATAAATAAATTTTACCGAATTTAAATTGTACTCTTAGCTACATTAGATAGTTTACATTATATATAACAGGAAAATAACTCACTGAGTTACATCATTCAGCTCAATATTTCTTAGGGAAAGTTCTTTACTCTGTTTTCTTTTTACGATATAATGGACTAAAATAAAAAATGATGTATTAGTATAGTATGATTAAAATTAATGTAAAATAAATATAAACTTTTGTTATTTTTTCAACTTCTATGTAAAAGAAATACACTGATTACACACGAAAAAGTCCTTTTTTTCATTTGGATTCGGAATGTATAAATATAAATATATATATATATATATAATTTTAAAAATTTTTTACAATAAACACTCATGATTAAGCCATTTATGTGATAAAACGTTTTTAAACTTTTATGTAAAAAAATACACTGATTACACAAAAAAGTCCTTTTTTTAATCCGAAATATATATAATTTAAAAATGTTTTACAAAAAATGTATATGAATTGATCATTTATGTGAAAAACTAAACATTTTTGTAAAATCATTATAACCTTTTGTTATTTTTTAAACTTTTATGTAAAAAAAATACACTGATTGCACAAAAAAGTCCTTTTTTTAATCCGAAATAGATATAATTTAAAAATGTTTTACAAAAAATGTTTATGAATTGATCATTTATGTGAAAAACTAAACATTTTTGTAAAATAATTATAATCTTTTGTTATTTTTTAAACTTTTATGTAAAAAAAATACACTGATTGCACAAAAAAGTCCTTTTTTTAATCCGAAATAGATATAATTTAAAAATGTTTTACAAAAAATTTTTATGAATTGATCATTTATGTGAAAAACTAAACATTTTTGTAAAATAATTATAACCTTTTGTTATTTTTTAAACTTTTATGTAAAAAAATACACTGATTACACAAAAAAGTCCTTTTTTTTAATCCGAAATATATATAATTTAAAAATGTTTTACAAAAAAAGGTTATGAGTTGATCATTTATGTGAAAAATTGAACATTTTTGTAAAATAATTATCACCTTTTGTTATTTTTCCAACTTTTATGTAAAAAATACACTGATGACACAACAAAATCCTTTTTTAATTCGAAATATATATATATATAACTTGAAAATGTTTTACAAAAAAGTTCACAAATTTATCATTTTAAGGGGTTTTTCATTGTAAGAATACACAAAATTTTCACAAATCAACTTTTTAAAATTATGGTAGAAATTAATAAAACTTACCTATAGTGATATGAATCCCTTGAGTTATAGATTAGCTTCTCGAGAGTTTGTTCTCCACGACCTTCTTTTTCAGCATCATCGAAGTGGTTGAGAAAATCCTCAGATTTTGGATTATCAGCCAGTTCCGAGGCTTGGACGAAGGCTTGATGAGCTGCGAGTACACTGATGTTGTAGAAAATTGAATTGTCTGCGTTTCGACTCAGACCCTTGAACAAAATCACTCCAAATCTCTCCGATGTCACAGCAGAAGCTATTTGATGAGGAATGCGCATATCTCCGATCAGTAATTCTTCATCTACAACACTTCTGTATTGAACTAGAAGAGTCTCTTCATTTCCATTCCATCGCCTGTCAGACTTTGTTATAACTTCAGGGTTTTGGAAACATATGACACTATCTGTTGGGAAATCCTGAAGATTAGCTACCTCGAAATAAGCATTGATTTGTCGCATACTTTTTTCTGGTAATACATCAAACACATTCTTACACCTCAAAGTAGTTCCTGTTTCTGTAGCAGCACGAAAAATTGCTTTTCCAGTCTTTTCAACACCCATGTAGTTCAGAACCAGTGGTCTTATTTGCGAAGCTTCATTGACAAGTAATCCTGCTGCTAATGGAATAGTGCTCTTCACTCTAACTACCTTTCCATCCTTTTTATAGTTGTATATGATGGTGCAGTTCGTTTCATCATGGAGCTCAACGGTTAACACCTGCATAACTGTAGGTATTGGTAAATCTTCAACTTTGACTATGTTTTCAATGTTTCTTCTGGAAACTGGAGATAGAGTACTTAACAGAGAGGCGCTTTTGATGATGAGAGTTGCCAGAGTATTCAGACTGGCGCTTTGAAAGGGAATCATAGTGCGTTGAAGAAGTACATTGTCATCAATCACCTTCTTATCTTGTGAAGGTTTTGGTTCTTTATTCTTCAGTTGTTTTGTATTGACTTGTGTCGACATTCTAAAAGATAAAGTAAAAATCCATGTTATGATTTCTTTTTCAAACCAATTTGAAGATATATATACATATATATATATATATTTACTCAATATCATACCGCTGTTAGTATCTAAATCGATAAAAATTAAATTTATACTCAATCAAGTTGACTTACCTCCAAACAGAAAAGTCCTTCTAGCAGTTGTAGTAGATGATGTTGTAGTAGATCTTGCTCCTTCAGTTGCTAATGTCGAAGTGACTGCTTTCTGTGTAAAAACAGTGCTTCTTATATAGCTGAAATCATGCCATTTATCATAAGGTTAAATTAATGAAACATTGTTTTTACGGAAGAACACCAATGCTTTCGCGGGAATAAATAATTTATTTTCACGCGAATACAAACCAATGCTTTCGCGGGAATAAACATTTTATTTTCACGCGAATGGAAACTGTTGCTTTCGCGGGAATGAATACTTTATTTTCACGCGAATACAAACCAATGCTTTCGCGGGAATAAACATTTAATTTTCACGCGAATGGAAACTGTTGCTTTCGCGGGAATGAATACTTTATTTTCACGCGAATACAAACCAATGCTTTCGCGGGAATAAACATTTTATTTTCACGCGAATGGAAACTGTTGCTTTCGCGGGAATGAACACTTTATTTTCATGCGAATACAAACCAATGCTTTCGCGGGAATAAACATTTCATTTTCACGCGAATGGAAACTGTTGCTTTCGCGGGAATGAATACTTTATTTTCACGCGAATACAAACCAATGCTTTCGCGGGAATAAACATTTAATTTTCACGCGAATGGAAACTGTTGCTTTCGCGGGAATGAATACTTTATTTTCACGCGAATACAAACCAATGCTTTCGCGGGAATAAACATTTTATTTTCACGCGAATGGAAACTGTTGCTTTCGCGGGAATGAATACTTTATTTTCACGCGAATACAAACCAATGCTTTCGCGGGAATAAACATTTAATTTTCACGCGAATGGAAACTGTTGCTTTCGCGGGAATGAATACTTTATTTTCACGCGAATACAAACCAATGCTTTCGCGGGAATAAACATTTTATTTTCACGCGAATGAAAACTGTTGCTTTCGCGGGAATGAATACTTTATTTTCACGCGAATACAAACCAATGCTTTTGCTGGAATAAACATTTAATTTTCACGCGAATGGAAACTGTTGCTTTCGCGGGAATGAATAATTTATTTTCACGCGAATACAAACCAATGCTTTCGCGGGAATAAACATTTAATTTTCACGCGAATGGAAACTGTTGCTTTTGCGGGAATGAACACTTTATTTTCACACGAATACAAACCAATGCTTTCGCGGGAATAAACATTTAATTTTCACGCGAATGGAAACTGTTGCTTTTGCGGGAATGAATAATTTATTTTCACGCGAATACAAACCAATGCTTTCGCGGGAATAAACATTTTATTTTCACGCGGATGGAAACTGTTGCTTTCGCGGGAATGAATACTTTATTTTCACGCGAATACAAACCAACGCTTTCGCGGGAATAAACATTTAATTTTCACGCGAATGGAAACTGTTGCTTTCGCGGGAATAAACATTTTTTTTTCAGGCGAATAAAAACCAATGCTTTCGCGGGAATAAACAATTTATTTTCACGCGAATACAAACCAATGCTTTCGCGGGAATAAAAGATTTATTTTCACACATTCACCTATATAAGAGACAACGGTTTCAGACAGAAAGCATCCAGTTCAACAACAGTGAGCAAAGGAGCAACATCTATCTACTACATCTTCCATTGCAACTACTAAGAGTTCTCTCTTCATAAAGGTAAAACTTAAATTCAAATATTTCTGCTAGCTAACACAACTATCTGAAGGCTTTATGACATATCTATCTTTAAATTGGTTATAAAGAATTGAACCAATTTTTTTTGTTTTTCAGAATGAATACTCAAGTCGTAGAAAGTCAACCATTGTATCTAAAGTCGGAATCTCAGCCTGATGAAAAGGTAAGAATTAATAAAAAATACTATTTAACACCTGTTGAACACCTTTAATTATTTTAGTTATCTAATTATCGCTTGTATTTTAGAACAATGCAACAACAAATCCAATCTACTTAAAGGACTTCCTTCCAGAAATGTATCATAACTATGTGATAAATAATGATGTTGTTGAAGAAAAAGCTGTAGAACGTTTGACATTTCAAGTTATAATATTCTGTATAACTCAACACATGATGAGTATGGGGATGTGTTGTAAGAAACGTGATATATCTACAGAACGTTTTGATGACATTATAAAAAACGGTTTCGAAATCGTTTTGTCAATGGTGGAAGTCGTTAATATTAATAATTTTTTAAAAGAAATTGAAAGAAGTGCTTGGAATCAAATAGTTTTCAAAAAATTATACAACATGACGTGGAACAAAAAAACTTTTTATAAATTCAGAAAGCATATTTATAATTATGTCCAAATAGATAAAGCTCTATCCTCTTCCGTAGGTATTTTAGAACTAATGTTAGAAGCGTTTCATACATATTTATGAAAAATTTTTAGTTGTTTTTTATTATTTTACAATATTTTGTTCAAACTATTATATTTTATTTCTTACCAATTGAGATGTTAAAAGCGGTATGATATTAAGTAAATACATATATATATATATTTGAATGCATCCTTTGTTGTCTGTCTCCACATCCCAATAGTTTAATAAGCACATTCTCAATCTACCATAACTCTATGATCTTAACTGCTTTTGGCATAAATACATATATATATATATATATATATATAAGACACTCTAAGTAATAAATACACTCTTAGCCACTCATGCAAATATTACCCTTTTATTTTTAGAATGTTATGGATGCTCTTTCTGAAGAGCTCCTTAGCGCAGATCCATATCCAACAGAAAATAAAATGAAAAACGGCAAAACAACTCCTAAGAGGAAGAGAACTGCTCCAAAAAAGCGAATAGTAAGGAAACGAAAACAAATAGTGAGAAAACAAACTACTTCCGTTGATACGCAAACAATGGAGAGTGCAGCTATAATTCATTTAACAGTTGAATGTCTCAACGAAAGGAGAGCTAGGGAATTAGAAAAGTCTAAAGGTTCTCAAGTGATTGACTCACCAAAAGTTCCGATTTGCAAAACATTTGAAGATCTTCCTATCCCAAGCATTATGCGAGTGACTGGTGTGATACATCCATCAAGTAAGGAGAAGTGTAGATATTCTCAAGTACACTACCATGATCCTTCAGATATAAATGAACTCGAACCCAAAATACTCCTCTGTCCAGTTGAAATAGCTAAAAACTTCAACTGTGATAATTACCCCCCTCCGTTTAACGTTGTATATTTGGGTAGAAAGGGAAAACCAAAAAATAAAAGCGTTCTTTGGTATGATGTCAGACGTGTTACCAGACATCCTCTAAGCAAAAAGAAAGCTGAAGAGGAATCACTATATTTTAGTACATTGACTAAAGGTCAGCTCAAACGCTTCTTGAACATCAACACCCTCAATAGTTTTCAACCCGGCGCTATTTTTCCTTACCAAGATGTTGTTGATAGATTCGTTCCTCATCGATTTAAAGGAGGGCAGTCGAATGTAATTTGTATCCGTTATAGCATTGAACAATGTGGAGAAACGCTGTTGAAGACGCTTGCCATACCAGACAAATATGCTTCAGAAGCTAACAAATATACTCCAGGTGTGATGATCTACAGAGGAAAAACAACCCACGGAAAATTTAAGACAGAATACGATCTTTCATTTTGCTCTCCATACTGTCTCGGTCGAATGTATTGGAAACAATATTGTGATCAAGCAAAGCACAACAAAACAATATTAGAAATTGATGATGATGATGAACTTGAAGATTTTCTACGTGGAGACTTTGATGATTTTGAGACAGGATATGTTGCTAAAAAAAAATGATGAGTGTTTTAGCGATGGATAGTCTCTAATTCAAAAAACAAGTTGGACAATGTGACTTGGTGAGCTATTTCCCTTTTCTATATAATGTAAACTATCCAATGTAACTAAAGCTATAATTCAATTTCATGTAATTATTTTAAATTTTTGTTTAATCATTCTATACTAATACATAACTTTTTATTTTAGTTCATTACGAATTCAAAAGCACATAAAACAGAAGTCTCCCTTCTTAAGATATAACATCACTACATCAAAGACATCATTGTAAAAAAAGACTATGTATTAATTGTTATTACTTAGTATTTACTGACTCCCTAGCTATATTATATGGAGAGATTTTCCCTACTTATTACACAATAAATGTATATATTAGTAGTAATATATGAGCAGATCTCCCTACCAAGTGTTTTTTTGTGGATTAGACCTTGGGGTTGAGACAATGGGTTACGACGTTGGATGAATTCGCCGAGTTTATATTGTATTTTACTTGAGGGGTACTTGAGTGGCATTTGAATGGCATTTAAGTGGCATTTGAGTTTTGATTATTTTTTTACTTGATTTGAACTCATATGGCATCTAGATTTTGAATGTATGGCATTCAAGTTTTGATAACTTTTTACATAACTCGAACTCATATGGTATCTTGAGAGAGAGGGGAGAGGAGAGAGGAGAGAGGAGAGATGGGAGATGAGAGAGGAGAGAGATTTTTTAGTTTTCTATACATTCATGTATATATGGTTAGTTATGTACATATTTATGGTTATATTCATATCTACATAGAGAGAGGAGATATATCTACATTGAACAAATATATTGATCAAAAATGAAAATTATATGATTATATACCTGATTACATAATAAGTAGGGAAAATCTTCTGGAGAGAGGGGAGAGGAGAGATGAGAGAGGAGAGAAGAGAGAGGAGAGATTTTTTTTAGTTTTTTATACATTTATGTATATATGGATAATTATGTACATATTTATGGATATATTTACATTTACATCATTGAATAATATACATTTATTACATAATAAGTATATTAAATGCTATAAAATATGTTGGAAAATTACCAAATTAGACCTCTAGATGGTTAAAATCTACAGTATTTGGGAAATAACTGCAAGAGAGGAGAGAGGAGTATTTGGTAGAGGAGAGAGTATGTTGAGAGAGAGGAGAGATAAAAAGAGGAGAGAGGAGAGAGGAGATATATCTACATTGAATAAATACAGTGATTAAAAATGAAACAATATGTGAATATATACATTTATTGTGTAATAAGTAGGGAAAATCTCATACAATATAGCTAGAGTCAGTAAATATTAAATAATACAAACTTAGGAAGGAATACTTCTGTTCTATGTACTTTTGATTCCATAATGAACTAAAATAAAAAGTTATGTATTAGTATAGAATGGTTAAACAGAAATTTAAAACAACTACAAACTGTTACTAAATAGTATTTTTTTATTAATTATTACCTTATCATCAAAAATTGACTGTTAATCGGATGTTTTTGTAGCTTTTCGTGTCTTACGTTGTTGAGTCCTTACCCTTCTAGCTTGTCTTTGAGCGGACTGTCGCTGCATGTTTCTTCTTTTTAGAGCAAGTTCTTTACGAGCACACTCGATAGAAATTGGTGTGTTTACCTGTTGTAGTTGATATTGTCGTTGTTGTAATACATAATGTAATCTCTGAATATCTGACGTAACATCATTCCCTAAGAGCTTTAATGTTAGAAAAGATTCAGTTCGAAAACTATTTAGCTGCTCTATCAAGTCTTTCTGTATGAATTTACAATTGTTTGAGATAATTCGCACTCTCTCTTCAATTTTCTTATTGCATATGTTTTGTAGAAGTATCAAGTCCTCTTGAGTCAAAGATTTAGGCTGAGTTTCTGATTCTGTGTTGTTAACTATTTCCATTTTTTGTCATTGAATCTGAAAAAAAACAAAAAAAACAGATGATTAATTTTGTTCAGTTGTTTTAGTATAATAAATAATATATGAGTAAAAACTGTAATTTATTAAGTTTTTACCTTGATGCTCTTCTAATAGCTGTAGTAGATGTTGCTTCTCTGATAGCTGTTGTAGAACTGGATGCTTTCTGTGTGAAAACTATGACTCTTATATAGCTAAAGTTGTACTGATTAAACCCTATGAACACCATCTCGTGTCAATCTCTATGAATCAACATTTGTTCACGCGAAGGAAAGTCAATGCTTTCGCGGGAATAAATGAATTATTTTCACGCGAATACAAACCAATGCTTTCGCGGGAATAAATAAACTATTTTCACGCGAATGGAAACCGTTGCTTTCGCGGGAATAAATAATTTATTTTCACACGAATAGAAACCAATGCTTTCGCGGGAATAAAGAATTTATTTTCACGCGAATAGAAACCAATTCTTTCGCGGGAATAAATAATTTATTTTCACGCGAATAGAAACCAATGCTTTCGCGGGAATAAATGATTTAATTTCCCGCGAATGGAAACCGTTGCTTTCGCGGGAATAAATAATTTATTTTCACGCGAATAGAAACCAATGCTTTCGCGGGAATAAATGATCTTATTTCCCGCGGATGAAAGTCAATGTTGTCGCGGGAATAAATACTTTATTTTCACGCGAATGGAAACCGTTGCTTTCGCGTGAAAATAAAATATTTATTCCCGCGAAAGCAACGTTGCCTTCGCGTGAAAATAAAATATTTATTCCCGCGAAAGCATTGGTTTCTATTCGCGTGAAAATAAATTATTTATTCCCGCGAAAGCAACGGTTTGTATTCGCGTGAAAATAAAGTATTTATTCCCGCGAAAGCAACGGTTTCCATTCGCGTGAAAACAAAGTATTTATTCCCGCGACAACATTGACTTTCATCCGCGGGAAATAAAATCATTTATTCCCGCGAAAACATTGGTTTCTATTCGCGTGAAAATAAAATATTTATTCCCGCGAAAGCAACGGTTTCCATTCGCGGGAAATTAAATCATTTATTCCCGCGAAGGCAACAGTTTGCATTCGTGTGAAAATAAAGTATTTATTCCCGCGAAAGAATTGGTTTCTATTCGCGTGAAAATAAATTATTTATTCCCGCGAAAGCATTGGTTTCCATTCGCGTGAAAATAACTTATTTATTCCCGCGAAAGCATTGGTTTGTATTCGCGTGAAAATTATTTATTTATTCCCGCGAAAGCATTGACCTTCCTTCGCGTGAACAAATGTTGATTCATAGAGATTGACACGAGATGGTGTTCATAGGGTTTAATCAGTACAACTTTAGCTATATAAGAACCATAGTTTTCACACAGAAAGCATCCAGTTCTACAGCGACTAACAGAGGAGCAACATCTACTACAGCTATTAGGAGAGCAACAAGGTAAGAAGCACTAAAATAATTATTTGTTTTTAATTAATTGAAACATCTAGGTTTTTGAATCTTAGTTTTTAAAAACAATCTTTTAATAAAACAATAGTTTCAGTATATTTACATCATTAAACTAAGTTCTTTTACTTTTTGCAGGTATGATGACATCACACTCCAAAGCACTTCCTAAGCTCCATATTGAACCAATCACAGCTACCAACAACACTAACGCTATTTCCACTACAACCATCATTTCCACCACCAACGGCATTCACATTGATGATAGAAGATCCAATCCTAACACCTTTAATGATACATCTTCTCGCTCAAACACCAATGCTCATGCTGATATAGCAATGAATCATCATGTAGTTTCAGCTGACTCTCCTTTGAGTCCCACACCGGACTACACATATCTGCATGAGAACAGTGAAGGCAAACGAACGGAGGATATCAAAAAACCGATAGTGACATTATCTCAAGCTTCAATTTCCTTTTTATTCAGCAACTGCAAGAATAATACCGCAAACAAACTTAGAGAGTTTGAATTGCTCGAGATGGCTGGAATAATGACAGGAGCTATGCAGAAAGGAATGTTGGAAATCGGAAATTTTGTGAGTTTGTTGGATTTACCAATTCCTACGATATTGGAGGTTTTCGATGTTAATTACGTTGAAGATTATGGTATATTGGACTATGAATATGTTTTAAAAAACAATCATCGAATTCGAGTCAAATCACTGATTGACAAAGAACTTACGATGGAGCTACAGGAACTTGATCCCGGCTCTTCACAAATCGTAGTGTACATGGGAAAGCTAGAAGAAAATCAACCCGATCTACGTATTGTAGGAGATAATCATCATCATCAAGGGCTAAAACAACGAGTTATAGCCAAAATCTTGAGAAAAAAATCATTGAAACAGTTGCAAGCATACTTTGATATCATCACTTTCGATAATATTCCTGTCAACACTCTTCTGACATTCACTAGACTTTCAGTTTGGAAAAATTTGAAGTCGAAGCAGCGAAAACGAAAACAAGATACATCGCCTTTACGTATCACTCACACTGTCACTTACAGATACATGATGAATGACGGATCTTTGATGACTGGGAAGATTGTTGTCCCTCCTGAGAACGTTTTGAAGATCAAAAATCATGAATGCGGTATGATCCACTATAAAAGTACGATGACAACTGAAAGCGGCACAAAGAAACACATTCTCACGATTCTGAGTGTTGAAGAAGCTTTGATGCTTCTATCTACTTCAAGTGAAAAAAAAGGAAGAGCTTTCAGACTTTCTCTATTTGACGATGCTGAGCTGATGAAAAGTTATGATGATGATGTTGCCGCTGATGATGCTGCTGATGATGATGATGATGATGATGATGATGATGATGATGACAATGATGCTTATACTGATGAAGAAGATGATAATATGACTGATGATGACTCTGAGAACAAAAAATTTGAGGAAAAAGATGAAGTTGTCGACAATGATAGTGAGAAAAGCAATGAAGATGACAAACACATTTCAAGCGAAGCTAGCAGGATTTCAATATCGGAAATTTAATTAAGGTATGTTAATCTTCACTAGTAATAAGTAACTACTAATAGCCGTATTTTTCACCATAGTATAATGTAGTTGTTATAACGACATCTATGTATGCTTTTAGATAGAATACGTGTACAAGTGAATGACCGACGACTCGCCAAAATCTATCAGCAACAACTCATAAACATTAAATTACATGTTATTTGTATTGTGCAATAATTTGTATATATTTAGTGTAATAAAGTATTTTATCCATATTTAACATTGGTAATTTAGCCAATTTGTAAAACTTTCGGGGTTACAACTCTAAAATGTTACAAAATTTCAATGTTCCGACACAAAAATAAATATTTCAAGTTATCGTCTCATTTTTCAAAAATGTTAAGACAACTCCCATTTATAATTTCTAAACTTCGTTTTTGAAAAATTATGTAAAAGTTGTCGGCACATTGTGTCAAAATGGTAAGACAACTCCGCTTTTGCACAAAAATTGTGAAAATGTTTTATAATTTGTTTGAGAAACCAAAACAGTAGAAGACTTTTTACAACCACAAGCATTATACTTTAGGTTTTACAGTTTTGTGAATTGGGTGTTGATAGTTTGTCACGATATGACATAATAATTAAGTAATTACAGTCTTTTTCATAACAATGCTATAGATTCAGTAATACAGATGTGAAATTTACTGTTTCATCACTTGGATGCAGTTTGAAGGTAGTTGATGTAATATTTATTTTGTAATATTATGCAAAGTAATACAGTAAGAATGAAGCGTATGGAGTTTTCAACCACAAAACAAACAAAAATAATACATTAGGTAAACTAATGACAGAACAATTCTACATGAAGTGTATACATATGAATAAAGTATTCATAAAAAACACAGACTATTGTCTGTATATATAATATATATATAGAGAGTATTTATAAAAAAACATCCTATTCACTATATATTTTGTGGTAAGAAATTATAAAATAGGGTAGTTGCATAAGACCTATTCCAGAGCCATGATAATAATAAAAAATATAGTGAAATAAAAATTTTAAAACTCACCTAAGAGTGCAGTTAATACAAGAATTTCTTCTTGAGAAAAATCTGAATTTTTTTGCATTTTCTGTCTAATAGACGCTAATTTCAATTTAACACAATCATTAAAACCCTTTTTTTTCAGTCCATCTTTTATATTCAAAATTAATTTCAGTGAAGTTATATCAATCTTTTGGCTTTGTTTTAAATCTACTTGAGTTTGTGGGTTAACTGTTGTATTAGATTCTAAAACACTGGTTTTTGGACTGCACTGTGAACTAGCAACAGAAATTAAGTCATTATTACTTTCTTCAGTTTCTGAAAAATCAGAATCTGAAGATATAAGCGCTCTCATTTTTTTACGTTGGGTTTTAAGTAAAAGCTTTTGATCTCCAGCAACCGGTTTTTTAGCTATTGCCAACCATTTACACCCTAATCCCTCAAAATCTAAATCGATGTTTCCAGAAAAATAACCTTCTATTGGATAGAGATATACTAACATAAAATTTTTGGGAAAAGTAATGTTCATAACTAACTCAGAATATTTTTTATTAATAAATAAAACAAAATTATCATAACTAGCAATATCAACAACAAAAAACATTTTAGTTTTCAAAATACAAGTATGTTGCTGGAGTTCTCTCAAAGTTGTATGTGATTTTCCGCATAAACAATAAAAAATAAACAAGTGAGCAAAAAAATGTCTTGAAAGAACTCGACCGGGCTCATGCATCTTCCCTAATTTAAACTTCTTACCACAAAATATACACGGAATACTGTCTTTTTTTTCTTTCAGTGCTTCGCTCAGAGTCTTTGTGCAATACGATATCAACAGCAACGAAAGCACTGAAAGAAAATATCTTGTGTTTTTGTTATCGATATCTACAAGCAAAATAAACAAATTCTCATTATATATATATATATAGATAACTGTCTTGAGTATGGTATATGTATATAAAGATAACGCGTATCACTTACACTTGAAGCACTCCTTATCATCTTTTATCTCTCCATCTATAACACTGCTCCTTCTGTACTGCTCTAGCTGCAGGTTCTCTGCTTGAACTAAAATAGAAAATATGAATGTAATTATGTTAGTTTTTTGAAAAAATTTATTAAAATTGAATGAGTATGTAGTAAATAATATTTTTATCATACTTACATTCAAATGTGTGACGATCATAGGAGAGAAATGTTTCATCTTTTCCTACATAACATGCGCTTGCAATGAATCGTGTAGATGTTTTCTCTACAAAAATAACGTAGTAAATGTAGAGTCGTTATTATTTTACCTACAGAAAAATTTACATTTTTCATAATACAGAAAAATACTTACTCATAGCAATGTGCGCGGTAGGCTTATTTTTTGGCTTCTCCGTTTCCTTAAAACATTCGTCCAACCATCTCATTGTTTCATCATCGGTAGAGCTTAATAAAGCAATAAAACAAGATTGTGATTAATTAAAAACTCTATATAATACAGTTGAATAATAAAGTTTCAATAATATACTTACATGGTACTGAAATCTATTTCGTCTATATTTATCTCTAATGCATCATTTGAGGATGTAGTCCTACAAGTAATATATATATATATATATATACATTTGTATAAATTTATAAATGTAACTGCAACAAAATTGTAAAAGATAGTATAAATAACTTACTCATTTGCTGTAGGGATATTGCTAGCCATTGTTGTTTTGCAGATGTGTAGATGTTGCAGATGATGTAGTATAAATGAAAACTGATACTGTTTAAAAAAATAGTTTCTCTTATATACAAAACATTGAAGTCATTTATCAAGATTAATTTGTAGACTGATTTTCTGATTATTACTATGATAAATGATATTGTTTTTTAAAAAAGTGGAAGATGATTAGGAAGTTGGTTAAAAAAATAGGAAGATAGAGATTAAATAGTTTAATAAGCTTAACCACCACAAACACTCCTGTAAACTGTCTTTCCATCTAGCTAAAATTTTTGAATGTAGAGCGTTGGATAAACAAATTTTACAACCTCTTTTAAATATAACTAGCTAGGATGAAACTTACATTTCATTTGAATGACAACTCACATCCTTCAAACATATTTTTATAGCAACAATTTTCATATAGACACATCAACAGCAAAACAATGATGCGATGTAGTTCCATCTTTATATCATCAGACAGTAAATTAATATGTGAGAGCTTCAATTATAGTTTACACCATTAAGCGTGAGTTCGGAATGTAATAAAATACTTTACAGGTACTGATAGCATTTAATAACTAGTTCAATTGCAGTTTATTGATATACTCTACTATAACACACACTACCACAAACAATCATATAGATACATCATCAGCAAAACAATGATGTAGTGTAGCTCCATCTTTATATCAACAGACAGTAAATTAAAATGTGAGAGCTCCAATTATAGTTTACAACATTAAGTATGAGTTAGGAATGTAATAAACACTTCAAAGATATCTGATAGCATTTAAATATGCGTATGTAACATATAACTCTTGATTTATTAGACAAAACAGCTTCCTAAAAATAGAAAATATGCTATGTATGTTGAAATATTATTTGTATTTCACACAAAAAACAATGAGATATTTTAAAAAAAGTAACAGTCTAACTAATAAAACAAGTGGATAAAGTCATGCTTTGCTCATGTTTTTTTAGATGATAGCGGAGATACCTAGGATTAAAAGTAAAACCACAAATCCGTTTTGGTGGAAGGCTGTATCTATATTAACTAATATGTAATGAAACAATAAAAAACAGGAGATAGATGCAATCAAGTTCTCTTCCTTTTTAGGTTGAATTCGACCTATAATTCCATCATCTATGGATGTTTGTTGTTTTTGTTTTAAATAGAGCATGATAATGAATAGTGCTTAGGTGTAACTAATGACTTTTCTCGAGCGACACACTTGATATTAAAAAGATCAAAACATATAGGATTAAGCGAGATGATGATTAATGTCTTTTCTGGAATGAGTTTATTAGTAAAATGACACTTGCGGGGCACTTGCGTGATATTATAATTAATTACTTTTTAAAAATGAACTGGTAACATTACGTCGACTGAAATAATACCTAAAACGTCTCGCATAAATTTTGATCTGACTGAAAATGGACTGAAAACCTTCAAGGTGCGTAAAAATTATCGTAACTCGCTATAGCGGATATTCTAAGAAATATTTATTTTCTCGTTGGTAACTTGACGTAAAATATTTTGTAACGGATGTCACACGATCTCAATCGATTTTTTTCAACTAAATACTTAGTTACTCGTAAACATTTGATACTCGCTTGATTTCTTTGATAACAGTAATATCCCAATTGTGTTTATCGTAAATATTTCAAAAACGGATATTGCGCGTTTCAGTTGGTTTTTCCTACTGAATAACCTAGTTACGCGTAAATATTTGAAATGCGTGTTTCAGTTGGTTTTTCCTACTAAATCGCTTAGTACTCGTAAACATTTGAAAATTGTTTGATTTTTTCGCTGATAAAACATGTTGCAAGTATCTTTTACCAAATATTACCGTGATTTTCAATCAGTTTTCCTTACTAGATTACTTAATTACTCACCAACATCCATAATTGTTTTTATTAATCATTGTTGCAAAGCAATGTTGTATTTAAATAATATTACTACGTTTCCAACCAATTTCCTTACTGAATTACTTAATTACTCGCCAGTATTTCATAATTTCTTTCACTAATAATTACAAATAATATTGTAAATAAATAATTTACCAGGAATATTTATGCTCAAGTCTCCTCTCTCTCTCTCTCTCTCTCTCTCTCTCTCTCTCTCTCTCTCTCTCTCTCTCTCTCTCTCTCTCTCTCTCTCTCTCTCTCTCTCTCTCCTCTAAACACTCTCTCTAGATATATACAAACACAGTTATTTTTATTGTACCTTGCTCATAATTTCTTTCACTAATAATTACAAATAATATTGTAAATAAATAATTTACCAGGAATATTTATGCTCAAGTCTCCTCTCTCTCTCTCCTCTAAACACTCTCTCTAGATATATACAAACACAGTTATTTTTATTGTATCTTGCACAAAAACACCCCCTAAAACTTGTTTTTAGGCTGAGCCTTATGGGTTATTTTAGGGGAGTATCAGTCCTGGGAGTAGATACTAAATTGACACAAATTTTTTTCATATGAATTTAAAACTTAACTAATGTAGTTTTTTTACCAAACATCAGTACATCAAAAACATTATTGTAAAGGTATATTATATAGGAAGATTTTCCATACTTATTATGTAATAAATGTATATAATCATATAATGATTCATTTTGATCAATATATTTATTCAATGTAGATATATCTCTTCTCTCCTCTCTCCTCTCTTTCTTCCTCTCTCCTCTCTCTCCCTCTCTCCTCTCTCTCTTTTTTTATCTCAAGATACCATATGTATGTATACATTGATTGTCATTACAAGTTGTATTGTTTTGTATTACTTAGTATTTACTGACTCTAGCTATATTATATAGGAAGATTTTCCCTATTTATTATGTAATCAATGTATATAATCATAAAATGTTTCATTTTTGATCAATATAGTTATTCAATGTAGATAAAACTCCTCTCTCCTTTCTCTCTCCTCTCTCCTCTCTGTCTTCTCTCTCCTCTCTCTCTCAAGATACCATATGAGTTCAAATTATGTGAAAAAGTATCAAAACTTAAATGCCATACATTCAAAATCTAGCTGCCATATGAGTTCAAATCAAGTAAAAAAATAATCAAAACTCAAATACCGCTTAAATGCCACTCAAACACCACTCAAGTACCCCTCAAATGAAATACAATATAAACTCGGCGAATTCATCCAACGCCGTAACCCATTGCATAACCCCCAAGACCAGAACCACAAAAAAACACTTGGTAGGGAGATCTGCTCATATATTACTACTTATATTCACATATTGTTTCATTTTTAATCACTGTATTTATTCAATGTAGATATATCTCCTCTCTCTCAAGATATCATATGAGTCGGAATTACAGAAAATTATCAAACCTTAAATGCCTTACATTCAAAATCTAGATGCCCCATGAGTTATAATTATGTATACAGTTATGTAATAATTATCATAACCTAAATGCCATACATTCAAAATTTAGATACCATATAAGTTCAAATTAAGTAAAAAAATTATCAAAACTCAAATGCCACTTAAATGCCACTCAAATGCCACTCAAGTACCCCTCAAATGAAATACAATATAAACTCGGCGAATCCATCCAACGCCGTAACCCATTGCATCACCCCAGATTATGACCCCACAAAAAAACACTTGGTAGGGAGATCTGCTCATATATTACTACTGGTACAGGCTTTCATCAAACATGCAAAGGTAAGAAATAATAGTTTGCACTTTTCATCAACAACGTACAACGTACATCACAGAAAGTATTAGCCTACAATTGCCACAAACTGTTTTTGTGTTAACAATTTTTGTTTTAATCTTCAACATTTTTTTATAAATGAACAACCTAAAAAGTTTCGGTTGCTTGAGTTGGCTACAGTGATAGCAGAACTTTTTTGAATACATAAAAAATAAAGTGAATTTTGATAATGGATTAGTTTTATTTCTATTCCAGCTCACAGGAGGTTAGTATAAAAACTGCTAGTTTGCTACTAAATACCTAACTCAACATGGGGCCATTCTCACTCGCAAATAAAAATTCTGGTAGTTATTCACTCACTGCCAGTAGATTTGTGATGCGAGGTGTCACTCTCATAGTTATAGTTGATACTCTCAATCCATCCTGGGTTTTCACAATGATTGCCATTAAACTTGATACTCCATCTTCCCCAACTTTCAGCAGTACCATATCCAGCACGCATGCTTCCTCTCCATTTCACTCTCAATGTTGTCCAATCAAATTTCTTTGCAAATGTAACTGTCTGTAATACAAACTTATTTGAAATAGAAACGCACAGTGCACAAGTTAAATACAACATTTGTGCAAAAGCTTTCCAATAAAGAGCAATGAGCTTTGCATTCTACTTACAACAAAGACGTGCCCATCTGTAGCTGATCCTATATTCAGATTGTTCAAAAAGTACTCCACAGATTGCATGTTTGGCTCAAAACCACACCCTTCTTCTGCAATAAACGAAAATCATAGAATACAGTGAAACTAGCTATCGATTACAATATACAAGCGCATCAGTTTTGTCTTTGGAAAAAACTTTTTATTACAATGGTAAACGCTGCAAAAACTGTTTGGTTTTTTTTTCAAATGACAACGATCCCCTTGAAAAAATAACAAAAACATACCATATTGTGTGGTTGCAACCTCCATGCATCCAAGTTCTGAGATTGTTCCGTTCTCATGGCAATCTTGAAGACAAATGGCAGTTCCATGGCAGCTACAGCCAGAGTGAGTCTGAAATGATAGAAAAATAAAAAGTCACAGCTCTGACCCAGTGTGAACGATTTCATAAAAGACACCAATACCATTGGGTAGGTAACTCCAACAGTTGTTCAAATGGCAAGTCTCTGAATTTGCCAAAACCAAACAAAGCCTAAGGCTATGACGTGGTTTAGAAATTTAGTCAAGATTAGTCTCAGTTTCCTATTTATTGACCTTGGTTAATCAAAAAATTAATTTCTGGAGGTACCTATAAATAGCTACAATTTTCCAATATATAATTCAGATTTCTCTGCTCTGATTGAAAATTATAAGCATGGGGTTTCATCATGGTGGTTTGAAATTCATTGTCAGTCATAGAAATGGTAAACTTTAAGCACTGCAAACAATAATAACAATGAAAAGTGCCATTAGTCATACAAAATTGCAATTGCCAAGTTTAACAAAAATAATACTATGAAGTCACTACTAATGGCGATTAACTGAAAGATGGTTTTTAATCGAGTTAATCTTAGTTGGAATTGTCCGGATTAATCGTAAAAATAACTTGATTAAATTACAGTCTTAACCAAGCCACTGTTTCTCGACACACTTTTTACTCCAATGGGACTCCAGCGTTGAGTCACAGTAGTTAATCAACGTCTCCGTACTCAAAGATAATAACAACTTCAAGCAACAAGTGAAAAGATTTCAGAATATAGCCCCTTCGCTCTGCGCTACAAACTACGCAAACAAATAAAAAATCGATGATTCCTGTAACCGCAGCATTATATTCGTACATGGCAGATTTAATATCCAAACCAGGCACAATGAATAAAAAGTGGTATATGTTCAGGTTAATCAGTTGAAGGATATTGAAAGCTCAGATAACCAATCACAGTTCGTTTATCTCCCAGGATTTTGGTCTCAGATTTTAATTAGCTAATCAGTGTCAGCACCATTAGCTATGGAATGGTAGAGAAAGGGTGTATAGAGGACTAGACAAAGAATAGGAATACCCCCAGTGTATGAGTAGCCAGGGTGTAGGAACTTCGCAAGGTCACAAATGAATGAACTCAAAACGCAGTACAGCTAATTTTTACCACAGTATTTTGGCTTCACTGCTCGTTTTATAGAATCAATACTCATCAATAACAGTTAGCGATCATGTTACAGTGTGTGCAGTCTCCATTGAGATTTCACCAACCCCAATAGAAAACTGTATTCAGTTATCAGAGAGTGGCATTTTTTCGTTACTTCAAGTTTAAAAAAATACCGTTAACTTTTCACAAAAAAACTTTTTGTAGACAACAGCTACTTTGTTATATAGTACAATGTCTTACCTCGTTTTATATTTGTTAAGTGCTGGAACTAATTTCAATGTATTATGTGCAACCAATCATTGCTTTTTATAATAGACAGTGAACGTCTTTCAGTTACTTTTCAATGATTAAATTTCATAAAATGGTAGCTGTCGTTAGTAATCCGTAGCTCTCTAGCATTATTTTGGTAAAAAATATACTAATTGTTAAGATTACCAATCCCGTAAGTCAGTACCTGAGGGTTGAGCTTCATCTCAATGACATCTCCATCTGCACCTCCAGAGGAAATCTCTCTGATATTAAGAGTGTCTGTGAAGTTACTGATGAGCCAACAGTCACCACTGGGTTGGTATACAGCTGTGTTACAAATCTCTTTGTCAGCATAACAATATGTAGCGCATTCTACCTTTGATCTTACTCCTTTTTGGATCTGGTACACATCAGCATCATCTGTAATATTTATTGAAAGTAAATAACATTGTTTATTGCATGTTATATCCTAATTTACAACAAAATATATGCAATAAAACTAGCCTGTAACTAGCCTGTAACTAGCCTGTAACTAGCCTGTAACTAGCCTGTAACTAGCCTGTAACTGTAGTATCTCAAATAAATGACAATGAAATAAGCGCGCAGCAAGTATGGGATCCTTACCTTCGTTGAGAATGCCGTTTACCATTTTACCAGAAGCCAGGTAGCAATGGTCAACAGTTTGTATCCAACCACCCGCAGCTAGCTCTGCAGATATTACAGCTAGCAGCAGATATACAACGGCAGCCATCTTGTGTCTGTGAGCGTTACAGCTAGTGTAAAATTACTTTTTTATTGACAAGAGCACTATAAAAAGTTGTAAAACAAATCACTGTGAGTATGACGGCGTCCGTATTTGTTAAGCAGTTTTATTTAAAGCTCCAATTCAATGCAAAAAATGAAAAAGTTGTATTTTAATCTGCAGCAACAGGAAATTAAAAGTATTGGAATTGTATAGATTACTTAGCGATTCGCATGTCATAGAAAGAGCACAAACCAGTTTACGTGTAGTATTAAAATTTGATTGAAACCAAATATTGATTGGTTCTTTTTGTCAGTGATATATTTTCTGATTCAATGATACATTTATAATTTTATCTTTATGTTAAGGCACGGGTGCTGTGTCAACACATTCTTAATTGAATAAACAACCGTGACTCTAGTAGCATTCTATGCTTGCCATTGTTCATGTGCAATGTACACTTTTTGGCCATTCAGTGGTAAATCTAAATGTACAGCCGACCTTCAGGAGCAAACTGTTATATGTGTATAATATATAGATAACTTCCAATGTTTTAACGCGTAAAGTGAAAATTTTATAATCACGAAACGTAGAATACATTCACTCTAGCTGATGCTAATGACTGTAGTTTGCCAACTAGGCTTGCCAAGAACTTGAAAGACTGTAAAGACTTCTCAACTGATTGATTTACCGCTTGAATTGGACGCAAATGCAATATTGTGAATCGATATGGCCTGAATGGATACTGTAATGGATTTTGGTATGCTTTCTACTAAATTCCACTAATCTCGAGTATGAGACCTCTCTCCAGAGGAGACACTGTGCCGGTATGACAGTGACCACTAGTGATTAATTACTGCTGAAACAGTTGGAAAACACAGAGCCCATGGCTCAGACAAACTACACAAAGTGTAAGCTTGAATAGTGGCTTTATTCATAGATACCAATTCCTAGGGTTGGCAGTACATTAGTGAATGCAATGATGGTAAGTAAAATCAGCCTTTGTATAGGCAGGCTGACAGAAAGTAAATAGCATAATACATATAGGTATACATTGACAGGAAGTAAATAGACCAATGACAAACAAGATATAAATGGCTAGCAAAACATGCATTATAATATGGTTAAATGGAAAGGGTGCCAAGTGGCTAAAGGGAGGAATCATGTCTCCATAGTCCAATCAGAGACTTTCCAGGGTTCTGAGATTGTACTTAGCCTTTGGTTGATACATCTGGTAATCCAAGGAAGGGTACTACCAGCTCCAGTGTTAGTGTAAGATCCTAGATGGTTTTGAAGATCCTCGGCTGAGGCGGCCATCTTGTGCCGGCCCAGTATCAGTCAGGGGTCACTACCGGCCCTGCAAGCTGTGCCACCGGCACAGTACATTGTTCTACCGGCACTGCACCATCTAAACAGCTGGAGGTAGAAATCCAGCGCATCTCTGATTGGTGTCAGACAGAATACAAGCTTTTTACTAATGGTATGCACCAAACCTACCACAATGCATTGCCATTCCACAACAACAAAAATTGCAATGAAATACTTTTCATTGGACAGCTAGATATTCAATTGTCCAGAGATGTGGTGTCGAGTATAGTACCCTGTCATACACCAAACATATGGTGATAATTTCACCTCTTTTTACAATCCCAGTTGCTTAATTCAGCTGTGGTCGGCGAACCAATGTCTCTACGATGAGTTGTCTGAAGAATTTGCTACATCAAAATATCCGCCGCTTTTATGCCGGTTCGTTTTTAAAATAGCTAGCTAGTCGGCACTTTTAAGGTGCTTTACTGTCACGTTTGTTGATTCAAAAATGAGTCAAACCAAAGGAAACGCTGAAGCAAATTGACAGATAATCATTATTTTCAAGATTGACGAATGACATTTTATGTCTAACAATCACGTGAGACTATTAAATGTTAAAAAGAATATTGGTTAAAAAGGAGATTTCATTAATGGTAAAACAACTTGTATCTAGAAGTTCCCTGAACAAAAGTTATTTTGGAGTTGCATCTTTTTCTATATAATTTGACAAAGCAAGTTTGTTATTAAAAGCCGGTCAAAGTTCTAGGAAATATGCTTTTTTGCCTATTTTAAATGTGTGTTGTTATGGAGTTGAAGTTACTGCACAAGCTTTCGACCAAATGAACATAAGCCAAACAGCATTATTACTAGCCATTGACAGGCATTACTAATAGCCATTGACAGGCATTACTAATAGCCATTGACAGGCATTACTAATAGCCATTGACAGGCATTACTAATAGCCATTGACAGGCATTACAAATAGCCATTGACAGGCATTACTAATAGCCATTGACAGGCATTACTAATAGCCATTGACAGGCATTACTAATAGCCATTGACAGGCATTACTAATAGCCATTGACAGGCATTACTAATAGCCATTGACAGGCATTACTACTAGTCATTGACAGGCATTAATAATAGCTATTGACAGGCATTACTTCTAGCCATTGACAGGCATTGATACTAGCTATTGACAGGCATTAATACTAGCCATTGACAGGCATTACTAATAGCCATTGACAGGCATTACTAATAGCCATTGACAGGCATTACTACTAGTCATTGACAGGCATTAATAATAGCTATTGACAGGCATTACTTCTAGCCATTGACAGGCATTGATACTAGCTATTGACAGGCATTAATACTAGCCATTGACAGGCATTACTTCTAGCCATTGACAGGCATTGATACTAGCTATTGACAGGCATTAATACTAGCCATTGACAGGCATTACTAATAGCCATTGACAGGCATTACTAATAGCCATTGGCAGGCATTACTAATAACAATGAATTATTTGATCACTTTAGAAAAGGAATTTAATACATTTATTAGTTATTAATATAAAGAAAGTGCATGTGAAGTACTTAGTCTGCCCACTTACATCATACTCAAAAGACGAAATGGTAGTGTGTAGAGTACCCTCTTTGGAGTATGATTCCTTAGCTCAGAACTCAATAGGAAATGACAGTTGACCTTGACCATCAAATTATTCACCGTATTCCTTCTAACCAATGAAGTAGTTCACTTGTTATTATCATTTACCTGAGTTTTCAGGGCTAATTCTACGGCGCTTGTTCAAATAAAACTCACGCAGGTAGCAGCTTGGCCAGACTATTTCTGAGTGATTCATCGTTAAAATTGCCTATGGATCATTTATTGGTTTAGAGGCAACAGGGTCTGTTTTTCATAAAGGGCACATTATACTATTGCACAGCAATGGTGGCTCAGTGACAAAGTGGCCAACTCTCAAACCATGCAGTCATGTTCAAATTGCAACAGCGTGCTGTTTTTAAAAGACATTGATCTGTCGCAAAAGTATAGTGGATTAACTCTCAACTCATGCGCATGGGTTCAGTGCTGCTGCAAGGCACAGTTTTTCAAGAAGACGTTAATCTGATGCAAAATTATGGTGGCTCAGTGACGGAGCTCTCAACTCCTATCCCATTGGGTCCATGTTGGATCCTGGAGCATTGGCAAATTTATTTTAAAGACATCAATATCTGTAAGAGTATGTGGCTCAGTGACAGTGTGAAGCTTTCAACGTCTTTTATTCTGCCACAAGTCACTTTTTTTAAGGCATCAAACTATATTAAGAGTAGGATGGTTAGTGTACAACTCTCAATCCATAATGTGGCTAAATTTTATTCTGCAACTGGAAAGGGTGGCTTGGTGAAAGAATGTTCAGCCGTCAAACCATGAAGTTCGGGTTCCATATTTCCCTGGGGCTCGCTAAACAGGACTTGTTTTAATTTAATTTTGCCAAAAAAAGACTAGAAACAGAGCATAATGATTTTGCAACGGCATACTGAGCCATTGATGTTAAGTGTCCGCAGGTGCGAGCCTCAAATTGTTCACGCGTTGTGTTGTACCTGACAATGGAAACTTGAGGTTTCGCCCTACAGTGAGTTGACACAGGTGCCAATGTATTTGAGTTGACTGCCACCTTTTAGCTCTCAGCATCTACTTGCAATACACGTCATTGAATCTAATAAGAGTTCATACTAATTTGTTTATTAGATCAACAGAATCTATGGGCTACTAAAAGTGTCCTGCTGCTACAAAAAGGCAGCATAGTAGTAATATATGAGCAGATCTCCCTACCAAGTGTTTTTTTGTGGTTCTGGCCTTGGGGTTGAGGCAATGGGTTACGACGTTGGATGAATTCGCCGAGTTTATATTGTATTTTACTTGAGGGGTACTTGAGTGGCGTTTGAATGGCATTTAAGTGGCATTTGAGTTTTGATTATTTTTTTACTTGATTTGAACTCATATGGCATCTAGATTTTGAATGTATGGCATTTAAGTTTTGATACTTTTTTCACATAATTTGAACTCATATGGCATCTTGAGAGAGAGGAGAGAGAAGACAGAGAGGAGAGAGGAGAGAGAAAGGAGAGAGGAGTTTTATCTACATTGAATAACTATATTGATCAAAAATGAAACATTTTATGATTATATACATTGATTACATAATAAGTAGGGAAAATCATCCTATATAATATAGCTAGAGTCAGTAAATACTAAGTAATACAAAGCACTACAACTTGTAATGATAATCAATGTATACATACATATGGTATCTTGAGATAAAGAAAGAGAGAGAGGAGAGAGGGAGAGAGAGAGAGGAGAGAGGAAGAAAGAGAGGAGAGAGGAGAGAAGAGATATATCTACATTGAATAAATATATTGATCAAAATTAATCATTATATGATTATATACATTTATTACATAATAAGTATGGAAAATCTTCCTATATAATATACCTTTACAATAATGTTTTTGATGTACTGATGTTTGGTAAAAAAACTACATTAGTTAAGTTTTAAATTCATATGAAAAAAATTTGTCTCAATTTAGTATCTACTCCCAGGACTGATACTCCCCCTAAAATAACCCATAAGACTCAGCCTAAAAACAAGTTTTAGGGGGTGTTTTTGTGCAAGGTACAATAAAAATAACTGTGTTTGTATATATCTAGAGAGAGTGTTTAGAGGAGAGAGAGGAGACTTGAGCATAAATATTCCTGGTAAATTATTTATTTACAATATTATTTGTAATTATTAGTGAAAGAAATTATGAAATACTGGCGAGTAATTAAGTAATTCAGTAAGGAAATTGGTTGGAAACGTAGTAATATTATTTAAATACAGCATTGCTTTGCAACAATGATTAATAAAAACAATTATGGACGTTGGTGAGTAATTAAGTAATCTAGTAAGGAAAACTGATTGAAAATCACGGTAATATTTGGTAAAAGATACTTGCAACATGTTTTATCAGCGAAAAAATCAAACAATTTTCAAATGTTTACGAGTTACTAAGCGATTTAGTAGGAAAAACCAACTGAAACGCGCAATATCCGTTTTTGAAATATTTACGATAAACACAATTGGGATATTACTGTTATCAAAGAAATCAAGCGAGTATCAAATGTTTACGAGTAACTAAGCGTTTAAGTTGAAAAAAATCGATTGAGATCGTGTGACATCCGTTACAAAATATTTTACGTCAAGTTACCAACGAGAAAATAAATATTTCTTAGAATATCCGCTATAGCGAGTTACGATAATTTTTACGCACCTTGAAGGTTTTCAGTCCATTTTCAGTCAGATCAAAATTTATGCGAGACGTTTTAGGTATTATTTCAGTCGACGTAATGTTACCAGTTCATTTTTAAAAAGTAATTAATTATAATATAACGCAAGTGCCCCGCAAGTGTCATTTTACTAATAAACTCATTCCAGAAAAGACATTAATCATCATCTCGCTTAATCCTATATGTTTTGATCTTTTTAATATCAAGTGTGTCGCTCGAGAAAAGTCATTAGTTACACCTAAGCACTATTTATTATCATGCTATTTCTATTTAAAACAAAAACAACAAACATCCATAGATGATGGAATTATAGGTCGAATTCAACCTAAAAAGGAAGAGAACTTGATTGCATCTATCTCCTGTTTTTTATTGTTTCATTACATATTAGTTAATATAGATACAGCCTTCCACCAAAACGGATTTGTGGTTTTACTTTTAATACTAGTTATCTCCGCTATCATCTAAAAAACATGAGCAAAGCATGACTTTATCCACTTGTTTTATTAGTTAGACTGTTACTTTTTTTAAAATATCTCATTGTTTTTTGTGTGAAATAATAATGTATCAACATACATAGTATATTTTCTATTTTTAGGAAGCTGTTTTGTCTAATAAATCAAGAGTTATACATATACATATTTAAATGCTATCAGATATCTTTAAAGTGTTTATTACATTCCTAACTCATACTTAATGTTGTAAACTATAATTGGAGCTCTCACATTTTAATTTACTGTCTGATGATATAAAGATGGAGCTACACTACATCATTGTTTTGCTGATGATGTGTCTATATGATTGTTTGTGGTAGTGTGTGTTATAGTAGAGTATATCAATAAACTGCAATTGAACTAGTTATTAAATGCTATCAGTACCTGTAAAGTATTTTATTACATTCCGAACTCATACTTAATGGTGTAAACTATAATTGAAGCTCTCACATATTAATTTACTGTCTGATGATATAAAGATGGAACTACATCGCATCATTGTTTTGCTATTGATGTGTCTATATGAAAATTGTTGCTATAAAAATATGTTTGAAGGATGTGAGGTGTCATTCAAATGAAATGTAAGTTTCATCCTAGCTAGTTATATTTAAAAGAGTATCAACCTAGAGGTTGTAAAATTTGTTTATCCAACGCTCTACATTCAAAAATTTTAGCTAGATGGAAAGACAGTTTACAGGGGTGTTTGTGGTGGTTAAGCTTATTAATCTATTTAATCTCTATCTTCCTATTTTTTTAACCAACTTCCTACTTCCACTTCCACTTCCACTTCCACTTCTTTCAACTTCCACTTTTTTAAAAAACAATATCATTTATCATAGTAATAATCAGAAAATCAGTCTACAAATTAATCTTGATAAATGACTTCAATGTTTTGTATATAAGAGAAACTATTTTTTTAAACAGTATCAGTTTTCATTTATACTTCATTTTAAGTATTACTCTGCAAAACAACAATGGCTAGCAATATCCCTACAACAAATGAGTAAGTTATTTATACTATCTTTTACAATTTTGTTGCAGTTACATTTATAAATTTATACAAATGTATATATATATATTACTTGTAGGTCTACATCCTCAAATGTTGCATTAGAACTAAATATAGACGAAATAGATTTCAGTACCATGTAAGTATATTATTGAAACTTTATTATTCAATATTCAACTGTATTATATAGAGTTTTTAAATAATTACAATCTTGATTTATTGTTTTATTAAGTTCTACCGATGATGAAACACTAAGGTGGTTGGAGGAGTGTTTTGAAGATGAAGAGAAGACGGAAAAGAGCAAAGCTAGCACGCATATTGCTATGAGTAAGTTTTTCTGTTTTATGAAAAATGTAAATTTGTCTGTAGGTACAATAATAATGACTTTACATTTACTATGTTATTTTTTTGTAGAAAAAGCATCTTCACGATTCATAGGAAGTAAGCAATGTGTTGGGAAGAACGAAAACTTCCTGTACTATGAACGGAACACATTTGAATGTAAGTATGACGAAAATATTACTTACTATATACTCATTCAATTTATAAAAAATTTTTCGAATTTTTTCAAAAAAATAGCATAACTACATTCGTATTTTCTATTTTAGTTCAAGCAGAGAATCCTGATTTAAGGGAATATAAAGAATTAAGTCTTCTAGACGGAAATATAAAAGAAGATAGAGAGTGTTTTAAGTGTAAGTGACATGCATTATCTTTATATATATATATATATATACATATATCATGCTTAAGAAAGTTATCTATATATGATGAGAATTTGTTTATTTTGTTTGTAGATATTGATAACAAAAGCCCTAGGTATTTCCTTTCAGTGCTCTCATTGCTGTTGATCGCATATGGCACAAAGATGTTGAGTGAAGCACTGAAAGGAAACAAAAACAACGTCTCTTGTATATTTTGTGGTAAGAAGTTTAAATTAGGGGGATTGCATGAGCCTGGCCGAGTTCTTTCAAGACATTTTTGTGCTCACTTGCTTATTTATTATTGTTTATGTGGAAAATCGCATACAACTTTGAGAGATCTTCAGCAACATAGTTGTATTTTAAAAACTAAAATGTTTTTTATTGTTGATATTGCTAGTTACAATAATTTTGTTTTATTTATTAATAGAAAATATTCTGAATTACTTATGGATATTACTTTTCCGAAAAAATTTGCGTTAGTGTATCTCTATCCAATAGAAGGTTATTTTTCTGAAAACATTGTTCTAGATTTTGAATTAGGGAGTAAATGGTTGGCGATAGCTAAAAAACCTGCTGCTGAAGATCGAAAACTTTTGATTAAAAACCAGTGTAAAAAAATGAGAGCACTTATATCTTCAGATTCTGATCTTTCAGAAACTGAAGAAAGTAATAATGACTTAATTTCTGTTGCTAGTTCACAGTGCAGTCCAAAAACCAGTGTTTTAGAATCTAATACTATAACAGTTAAACCTCAAACCCAAGTAGATTTAAAAGAAAGCCAAAAGATTGATGATAAGAAAATTGATTTAACTTCACTTAAATTAATTTTGAATATAAAAGATGGACTGAAAAAAAAGGGTTTTAATGATTGTGTTAAATTGAAATTAGCGTCTATTAGACGAAAAATGCAGAAAAACTCAGACTTTTCTCAAGAAGAAGTTCTTGTACTAACTGCACTCTTAGGTGAGTTTTAAAATTTTTATTTCACTATATTTTTTAATATTATCATGGCTCTGAAATAGGTCTTATGCAACTACCCTATTTTATAATTTCTTACCACAAAATATATAGTGAATAGGATGTTTTTTTTATAAATACTCTCTCTATATATATATATATTATATATACAGACAATAGTCTGTGTTTTTATGAATACATTTCATGTAAAAAATGTTCTGTCATTAGTTTACCATAGACTTTATGCAACTATCCTATTTTACAATTTCTTACCACAAAATATATAGTTAATAGGCTGTTTTTTTATAAATACTCTCTATATATATTATATATACAGACAGTAGTCTGTGTTTTTATGAATACTTTATTCACATGTATACACTTCATGTAAAATTGTTCTGTCATTAGTTTACCCTAATGCATTATTTTTATTTGTTTTGTGGTTGAGAACTCCATATGCTTCATTCTTACTGTATTACTTTGCATAATATTACAAAATAAATATTACATCAACTACCTTCATACTGCATTCAAGCGATGAAACAGTAAATTTCACATCTGTATTACTGAATCTATAGCATCGTTATGAAAAAGACTATAATTACTTAATTATTATGTCATATCGTGACAAACTATCAACACCCAATTCACAAAACTGTAAAACCTAAAGTATAATGCTTGCGGTTGTAAAAAGTCTTCTACTGTTTTGGTTTCTCAAACAAATTATAAAACATTTTTCACAATTTTTTTTGTGCAAAAGCGGAGTTGTCTTACCATTTTGACACAATGTGCCGACAACTTTTACATATTTTTTTCAAAAACGAAGTTTAGAAATTATAAATGGGAGTTGTCTTAACATTTTTGAAAAAATGAGACGATAACTTGAAATATTTATTTTTGTGTCGGAACATTGAAATTTTTGTAACATTTTAGAGTTGTAGCCCCGAAAGTTTTACAAATTGGCTAAATAACTAATGTTAAATATGAATAAAATACTTTATTACACTAAATATATACAAATTATTGCACAATACAAATAATATGTAATTTAATGTTCATGAGTTGTTGCTGATAGATTTTGGCGAGTCGACGGTCATTCACTTGTACACGTATTCTATCTAAAAGCATACATAGATGTCGTTATAACAACTACATTATACTATAGTAAAAAATACGTCTATTAGTAGTTACTTATTACTAGTGAAGATTAACATACCTTAATTAAATTTCCGATATTGAAATCCTGCTAGCTTCGCTTGAAATGTGATTGTCATCATCTTCATTGCTTTTCTCACTATCATTGTCGACAACTTCATCTTTTTCCTCAAATTTTTTGTTCTTAGAGTCATCATCCGTCATATTATCATCTTCTTCATCGGTATAAGCATCGATGTTATCATCGTCATCATCATCATCATCATCATCATCAGCAGCATCATCAGCAGCAACATCATCATCATAACTTTTCATCAGCTCAGCATCATCAAATAGAGAAAGTCTGAAAGCTATTCCTTCTTTTTCACTTGAAGTAGATAGAAGCATCAAAGCTTCTTCAACACTCAGAATCGTGAGAATGTGTTTCTTTGTGCCGCTTTCAGTTGTCATCGTACTTTTATAGTGGATCATACCACATTCATGATTTTTGATCTTCAAAACGTTCTCAGGAGGGACAACAATCTTCCCAGTCATCAAAGATCCGTCATTCATCATGTATCTGTAAGTGACAGTGTGAGTGATACGTAAAGGCAATGTATCTTGTTTTCGTTTTCGCTGCTTCGACTTCAAATTTTTCCAAACTGAAAGTCTAGTGAATGTCAGAAGAGTGTTGACAGGAATATTATCGAAAGTGATGATATCAAAGTATGCTTGCAACTGTTTCAATGATTTTTTTCTCAAGATTTTGGCTATAACTCGTTGTTTTAGCCCTTGATGACGATGATTATCTCCTACAATACGTAGATCGGGTTGATTTTCTTCTAGCTTTCCCATGTACACTAGGATTTGTGAAGAGCCGGGATCAAGTTCCTGTAGCTCCATCGTAAGTTCTTTGTCAATCAGTGACTTGACTCGGATTCGATGATTGTTTTTTAAAACATATTCATAGTCCAATATACCATAATCTTCAACGTAATTAACATCGAAAACCTCCAATATCGTAGGAATTGGTAAATCCAACAAACTCACAAAATTTCCGATTTCCAACATTCCTTTCTGCATAGCTCCTGTCATTATTCCAGCCATCTCGAGCAATTCAAACTCTCTAAGTTTGTTTACGGTATTATTCTTGCTGTTGCTGAATAAAAAGGAAATTGAAGCTTGAGATAATGTCACTGTCGGTTTTTTGATATCCTCCGTTCGTTTGACTTCACTGTTCTCATGCAGATATGTGTAGTCCGGTGTGGGACTCAAAGGAGAGTCAGCTGAAACTACATGATGGTTCATTGCTATATCAGCATGAGCATTGGTGTTTGAGCGAGAAGATGTATCATTAAAGGTGTTAGGATTGGATCTTCTATCATCAATGTGAATGCCGTTGGTGGTGGAAATGATGGTTGTAGTGGAAATAGCGTTAGTGTTGTTGGTAGCTGTGATTGGTTCAATATGGAGCTTAGGAAGTGCTTTGGAGTGTGATGTCATCATACCTGCAAAAAGTAAAAGAACTTAGTTTAATGATGTAAATATACTGAAACTATTGTTTTATTAAAAGATTGTTTTTAAAAACTAAGATTCAAAAACCTAGATGTTTCAATTAATTAAAAACAAATAATTATTTTAGTGCTTCTTACCTTGTTGCTCTCCTAATAGCTGTAGTAGATGTTGCTCCTCTGTTAGTCGCTGTAGAACTGGATGCTTTCTGTGTGAAAACGATGGCTCTTATATAGCTAAAGTTGTACTGATTAAACCCTATGAACACCATCTCGTGTCAATCTCTATGAATCAACATTTGTTCACGCGAAGGAAAGTCAATGGTTTCGCGGGAATAAATGAATTATTTTCACGCGAATACAAACCAATGCTTTCGCGGGAATAAATAAATAATTTTCACGCGAATGAAAACCGTTGCTTTCGCGGGAATAAATATTTTATTTTCACGCGAATAGAAACCAATGCTTTCGCGGGAATAAATAATTTATTTTCACACGAATAGAAACCAATTCTTTCGCGGGAATAAGTACTTTATTTTCACACGAATGCAAACTGTTGCCTTCGCGGGAATAAATGATTTAATTTCCCGCGAATGGAAACCGTTGCTTTCGCGGGAATAAATATTTTATTTTCACGCGAATAGAAACCAATGCTTTCGCGGGAATAAATGATTTTATTTCCCGCGGATGAAAGTCAATGTTGTCGCGGGAATAAATACTTTATTTTCACGCGAATGGAAACCGTTGCTTTCGCGGGAATAAATACTTTATTTTCACGCGAATACAAACCGTTGCTTTCGCGGGAATAAATACTTTATTTTCACGCGAATAGAAACCAATGCTTTCGCGGGAATAAATATTTTATTTTCACGCGAAAGCAACGGTTTCCATTCGCGTGAAAATAAAGTATTTATTCCCGCGACAACATTGACTTTCATCCGCGGGAAATAAAATTATTTATTCCCGCGAAAGCATTGGTTTCTATTCGCGTGAAAATAAAATATTTATTCCCGCGAAAGCAACGGTTTCCATTCGCGTGAAAATAGTTTATTTATTCCCGCGAAAGCATTGGTTTCTATTCGTGTGAAAATAAATTATTTATTCCCGCGAAAGAATTGGTTTCTATTCGTGTGAAAATAAATTATTTATTCCCGCGAAAGCATTGCTTTCTATTCGCGTGAAAATAAAATATTTATTCCCGCGAAAGCAACGGTTTCCATTCGCGTGAAAATTATTTATTTATTCCCGCGAAAGCATTGGTTTGTATTCGCGTGAAAATAATTCATTTATTCCCGCGAAACCATTGACTTTCCTTCGCGTGAACAAATGTTGATTCATAGAGATTGACACGAGATGGTGTTCATAGGGTTTAATCAGTACAACTTTAGCTATATAAGAGTCATAGTTTTCACACAGAAAGCATCCAGTTCTACAACAGCTATCAGAGAAGCAACATCTACTACAGCTATTAGAAGAGCATCAAGGTAAAAACTTAATAAATTACAGTTTTTACTCATATATTATTTATTATACTAAAACAACTGAACAAAATTAATCATCTGTTTTTTTTGTTTTTTTTCAGATTCAATGACAAAAAATGGAAATAGTTAACAACACAGAATCAGAAACTCAGCCTAAATCTTTGACTCAAGAGGACTTGATACTTCTACAAAACATATGCAATAAGAAAATTGAAGAGAGAGTGCGAATTATCTCAAACAATTGTAAATTCATACAGAAAGACTTGATAGAGCAGCTAAATAGTTTTCGAACTGAATCTTTTCTAACATTAAAGCTCTTAGGGAATGATGTTACGTCAGACATTCAGAGATTACATTATGTATTACAACAACGACAATACCAACTACAACAGGTAAACACACCAATTTCTATCGAGTGTGCTCGTAAAGAACTTGCTCTAAAAAGAAGAAACATGCAGCGACAGTCCGCTCAAAGACAAGCTAGAAGGGTAAGGACTCAACAACGTAAGACACGAAAAGCTACAAAAACATCCGATTAACAGTCAATTTTTGATGATAAGGTAATAATTAATAAAAAAGTACTATTTAGTAAGAGTTTGTAGTTGTTTTAAATTTCTGTTTAACCATTCTATACTAATACATAACTTTTTATTTTAGTTCATTATGGAATCAAAAGTACATAGAACAGAAGTCTTCCTTCCTAAGTTTGTATTATTTAATATTTACTGACTCTAGCTATATTGTATGAGATTTTCCCTACTTATTACACAATAAATGTATATATTCACATATTGTTTCATTTTTAATTACTGTATTTATTCAATGTAGATATATCTCCTCTCTCCTCTCTCCTCTTTTTATCTCTCCTCTCTCTCAACATACTCTCTCCTCTACCAAATACTCCTCTCTCCTCTCTTGCAGTTATTTACCAAATACTGTAGATTTTAACCATCTAGAGCTCTAATTTGGTAATTTTCCAACATATTTTATAGCATTTAATATACTTATTATGTAATAAATGTATATTATTCAATGATGTAAATGTAAATATATCCATAAATATGTACATAATTATCCATATATACATAAATGTATAAAAAACTAAAAAAATCTCTCCTCTCTCTCCTCTCTCTTCTCTCCTCTCTCATCTCTCCTCTCCCCTCTCTCCAGAAGATTTTCCCTACTTATTATGTAATCAGGTATATAATCATATAATTTTCATTTTTGATCAATATATTTGTTCAATGTAGATATATCTCCTCTCTCTATGTAGATATAAATATAGCCATAAATATGTACATAACTAACCATATATACATGAATGTATAGAAAACTAAAAAATCTCTCTCCTCTCTCTCTCTCTCCTCTCTCATCTCCCATCTCTCCTCTCTCCTCTCTCCTCTCCCCTCTCTCTCAAGATACCATATGAGTTCGAGTTATGTAAAAAAGTTATCAAAACTTGAATGCCATACATTCAAAATCTATATGCCATATAAGTTCAAATTAAGTAAAAAACTAATCAAAACTCAAATGCCACTTAAATACCATTCAAATGCCACTCAAGTACCCCTCAAGTAAAATACAATATAAACTCGGCGAATTCATCCAACGCCGTAACCCATTGTCTCAACCCCAAGGTCTAATCCACAAAAAAACACTTGGTAGGGAGATCTGCTCATATATTACTACTCAGCATATTATTGTGGGTGACTCGCTCCTTTGAGTTACCTAGTAAGGAGACTTGGCTTGTTACTCTTACTTGCTCACAAGTCATAATCATAGCAGTATTCTTAGTCGTCTATCAATAGGATCTGCACTCGTAATAGCTCATACGCCAGGAGTTACTAGTGTTCATAAGACTGAATGACTCTACTTGTGGAGTCGTCTCCTCAAAGGCAGAGATTTCCATCAAGACAAAGATTGACACCATAATTATAGCATACACCTGTCTCTGTTAGAAATGATAAGTTTGTAAGGACTACTAGGGCTGATAAAAACTTTTGGCGCCGGCATTTCCAGATAACTTGCCAATGTTTCAATAATTTATCAAACTGGTTTATTGACAAATATTACTGTTCATTTCGATAAAACAAAATCAACTTTTTATATATTTTAATAGCGTTATCTGGTCTGGTTACTGTTTCTAAGACCAAATGTGATCTTAAAAAGACAGTTGTAGCCTCCATTGCTGGTGTTAAGCACAGCACATGCACTGGCACTGCTCATTGGTACTTTACTAGCTAACGAGCATTTGAATTTTCGGTAATTACTCACCAAACCCCAAAGTTTGACTATAAAAAAATAGGCAGTAAAACTCCACTTTACTAAATTTTAACTTTGAATCGCTTTTGTTATGAGCTGGAAAGTTATTTGCCCGTCAGTGGTTTTGGTGAAGGTTTGAACAAAAAATACACCTTCACACCTGAAGCCTCCCGTCGCTTTGCAAAAAGATGTCCGGCTACCAGACGTACATCCACATCTCCACATACAATCATACAATCATCACGAAGACCACAAACAGCGATAGATGTCAAATGAATGCACACTGCATCATATTTATTGTATCATCTTTCTAATATTCACGATAAATAATTATAACAAAAGAACAAGGGGTAAAGTGCAGAGAGAGGAGAGCTGTGAATATCACAAATTATATATTTTTACGAGCCAACTAGAAATTATTGTATAGTTAAGCCTCGGCAGCCTAATACAAGACATCGCATAACGAACAATATTACTTCATTGGCCGGAGAAAACAACAATTAAACAGACATCATAGGAGTGGGTATCACTTGACGGAGTAGAGCCTAGCAATTCTAGGTATAAAGTATTCAAGTGATCAGTGAGCCAGACAACCATGTACTAGTAGGTAATATTTAGTGATGTTCATTTCTTCTACTTCGGTTGGACTTCTTCACCTGTCCATGAGCTGGCTGAGCTGGACGTGCGTTGTATTCTATCATATCTGGCGCTTCTTCACCATTCACTTTATGGGAAACAACTCTACCGTTCTCTGACACGGTTATTGTCTCCTGCCCATTCTGCACCACTCTAACAGTAAGTACAACACATTAGGCACAAAGGTAAGTACAACAGATCACACACCAAGGTAAGTACAGAAGATCGCACACCAAGGTAAGTACAGAAGATCGCACACCAAGGTAAGTACAGAAGATCGCACACCAAGGTAAGTACAGAAGATCGCACACCAAGGTAAGTACAACAGATCACACACCAAGGTAAGTACAGTAGATCGCACACCAAGGTAAGTACAAGTCACCCAGCAAGGTAAGTACAACAGATCACACACCAAGGTAAGTACAGAAGATCGCACACCAAGGTAAGTACAGAAGATCGCACACCAAGGTAAGTACAGAAGATCGCACACCAAGGTAAGTACAGAAGATCGCACACCAAGGTAAGTACAACAGATCACACACCAAGGTAAGTACAGTAGATCGCACACCAAGGTAAGTACAAGTCACCCAGCAAGGTAAGTACAACAGATCACACAGCAAGGTAAGTACAACAGATTACACACCAAGGTAAGTACAACAGATCACACAGCAAGGTAAGTACAACAGATTACACACCAAGGTAAGTACAACAGATCACACACCAAGGTAAGTACAACAGATCACACAGCAAGGTAAGTACAACAGATCACACACCAAGGTAAGTACAACAGATCACACAGCAAGGTAAGTACAACAGATCACACACCAAGGTAAGTACAACAGATCACACACCAAGGTAAGTACAACAGATCACACAGCAAGGTAAGTACAACAGATCGCACACCAAGGTAAGTACAGAAGATCGCACACCAAGGTAAGTACAGAAGATCGCACACCAAGGTAAGTACAGCAGACACCACGCACCAGCAGATCACACACCAAGGTAAGTACAACAGATCACACACCAAGGTAAGTACAACAGATCACACACCAAGGTGAGTACAACAGATCACACAGCAAGGTAAGTACAACAGATCACACAGCAAGGTAAGTACAACAAATCACACACCAAGGTAAGTACAACAGATCACACAGCAAGGTAAGTACAACAGATCACACACCAAGGTAAGTACACCAGATCACACAGCAAGGTAAGTACAACAGATTACACACCAATGTAAGTACACCAGATCACACAGCAAGGTAAGTACAACAGATCACACACCAAGGTAAGTACACCAGATCACACAGCAAGGTAAGTACAACAGATTACACACCAATGTAAGTACACCAGATCACACACCAAGGTAAGTACAACAGATCACACACAAAGGTAAGTACAACAGATCACACACAAAGGTAAGTACAGAAGATCGCACACCAAGGTAAGTACAACAGATCACACACCAAGGAAAGTACAACAGATCACACACCAAGGTAAGTACAACAGATCACACAGCAAGGTAAGTACAACAGATCACACATATGAAAGTAAATACATGCCAGCATGAGTACAGCAATAAATGCAATTAAGCCACATGTACGGTCTATCAAAGGAAACTCAGAACAATAGTACACAATACAATAATATACAATACGATAGTATACAGTAGTAAATGCTAGTATACAATACATATTAGTACACTATTAGTATACATACCTTTTGGTGGTCACCTGTTTACCATTTCTTATAGTCGTACTGGTGGATGACATACTCATACCACCACCACCACCACCTCCTCCAAATCCTGAGGAAAAAGAAGATCTACAACAATACATAATTCAAGTATTAATAGATCAATATCTGCATAACAAACTGTTTGGGTCAGACAGCTACCATATGAGGGCAGACAACTACCATTTACCGAGGTCAGACAATTACCATTTACTGAGGTGAGACAACTACCATTTATTGAGGTCAGACAACTACCATTTACTGAGAGGCCAGACAACTACCATTTACTGAGAGGCCAGACAACTACCATTTACTGAGAAGTCAGACAACTATCATTGACGGAGGCTAGACAGCAAATGTTTACTGAGGACAGACAACCACCATTTACTGAGGTCGGACAACTACCCTTGACCGAATATTTCCACTGCCAAAGACTTAAAGATGAACTGCGTTCATGCAGCAATATTATATTTTTGAAGTAAGTGAACCGCTTCTTTTGATGACAGCGTTATTTTCATAATAATCTCCTTAATTGGAAGTAAAACTGATCAATTTTCAATAAAATAGCAACTAAAACGAACTCAGTTGTTGCTATGCCAAAAATGTGATGTCACACCGTAATATTTCAGAATGTGCATAGATGCACAGACCAGTTGGTGACGCCTATGATTGAGTCGGCATATTATTAATGAATACCATACATGGGTACAATAAATAAATAAATAATCATAATGACAGCACTGGTATCATTATTATTCATTTTATAACTGATATTGGTTACAGAATATAATTGCGCCCCTGCTTTCATAATGCACTTAAGCTGGAATTGCTAACATTGAAATATTTCGATGATTGCTACGCTGAAAGCTGATCTGTTTTAATTTCAGTTTTTTGTCAGTCTTAACAAACAACCAGCTATTCTCATTTTCATACTTTTGCTGCTGTAGTTTACATACATTCGTCTGGTAATGCGCATTTTTAGTATGTTTATCTTACAATATTTTCCATGAAAAAAATTATTATTCGGACAGTCGCAATGATTAAACATTATGGTGTGACGTCACAAACAAAGCTACTTATCGCATAGCAACGATCCCAATGGTTTTGGTTGCTATGTAAAATTGGATCAGTTTAATCCATGAATTAAGCAATCAATTACAGAAAAATAATGAAAAGAAATCATGACTATTTACTCCAAAAAGTAATTCCATCAGATACCATGAATTGATGACTGATTTCTTAACCAGATAAAACTGTACATTAAATGTCTATAGTGTAGTTGCATCTCTACACGTCACGCCAAAGGTACTGTATATGCTACATATGCTACGGGGTATCGAGGTACTGTATATATATCTACATATGCTACGGGGTATCGAGGTACTGTATATATATCTACATATGCTACGCGGTATCGAAAATGAATCGATATAGGCTACTAGATATAAACATATAGAAACTTAATTCAAAATATCAAAGATTCGTCTATGTAAACAACAAGGCAAGAAATATTAACCCATATAAGTTGCAACGGGACAAACATTGATATCTGTAGGTAACAACAAAGTGATCAGTAATCCCAGGAAAGCATTTCTACATGTAAGTCAGTCTAACCTATAATCTGTTTAATCACATAAAATACACTCTACAGTTTTCCAAAATTCCATGATCATGCCGGATTCTGATATGTAATACTAAAAGCAGTGTATCCAAAGATGTGTAGAATGAAGACCAGAAATTATCACAGAGAAAGGTTGATTGCTTACCCAAAAGAGCTGGATCCAAACATGTCGTTATGACCATTTAGCATGCTAATGTGCCCGTTATTGAAACCCCCAAATCCAAAGGCGCTAGGAAAGCCAAAGCCACCAAGTCCAAAGCCGGCTGCAGAGTGCTGCGTATGGTTTGTCCGAGAGGAATGGTGCGGTCGTGAGCGAGAAGCTGAAAGCAACAAAAAGCATAATTAATTACCCCTTCGCCTCTGCATGAATTATACAACCACCACCAGGTGACTGTAACAGCTAACGTAGTCAACAGTCATAGAAGGGAAGACGGATAACGCTTATATAGTATAATGGTGATCGATTATAACTAATATAAATCTCAGGCCACTGAGTGGAGACAACTCCGTAAGTTATAACCGATCATCATTATACTATATAACAGTTATCCATACTCGCAAACACTATCGTTGACGGAGTGCTGAGGTAACACGTTGCCTGGCGTGTCTTGCAACTGAAATCAGCAGGGTCTCATGAAATACTAACAATTAAAAAGCAATGTTTGGAGATCCCGTCAAGTGAACTAAATATGTAAGGAATGTCACCTAAGGAAAGAAATACCTCCTTTAATCGCCATGGAAACTGTATTTGAGTAATAAACAGCCACAAACTCACAGATAAATTAAAACTACCAGTTAGCCAAAGCCACATTTACCCAAAGCCGAAAATAACTTATCTCCCCACATGGCATTATGAAAAACATTCCTCAATTTAACACTAATGATTTTACATAAAATCGATCAATAGGTTTTTTCTCATTTTTATAAGTAACAATTTTATTAAACACAAACTTCAATAATATCTGAAATGATATCATTAATGGCAGTGAGCTGAGGGCGCTGTTGCAGCTAACATGAATTTAGCGATGAGATTGTGAGTAGTGACTAATGCGAAGTGACATACATCATCAACTAAAAACTGTGGTGGAGTCTCAACTTGTACCTACTTGACTACAATTGCACGCATGCAACTAAACAAGATGGTAGTATCTAAGTACAACGCATGACAACTATCCAAGTAATTGTGCACACACACATTATCTCAGATATACTAATGTAAAGGCAAGTGTACATCTACGATTTCCTCCAATTCGCAAGGTCAATAGGGTTCCCTATTTTTGTCGACACTTTTCATTCCCATACAATAACTGTTTAGCCATTGTATGTGATATGGAGCATGATTTTAGGCTATGTCAAGTTTACTATTAGCAATAAAATAATTTGCAAAGACAAAGAAAGTGGTCAGTAGACGATTCTCTTCATAGGAATACTTGCGGCCGCGAAATTATCTTAAAGGAAACGATAATAATATGAGGATTGATATGATCGGTTCAATAAAAAACGTCTACCAATTCTTTGATTACCATCATAACCTACTATTAGCCCCAATTTTTTGGAAACTTCGGTAAGAGAATTTTTTAAGAGATTTATAGATGTACATGTGCCTTCAGAAATCAAACCAGTTTGTCAGTCTCATCTCAAGATGATCTCACACTTAAAATTGGTAACGAAGGAAATCTCCTTTAGTTGCATGTTACCTTCACTCATTCAAGCTCTACCTCGAGTATGCTATGCATCCTTAAACACATTGATTATTAATCAACTAGTACAAAAAAATTAAAATCAACAAATATCAAGTTAACAAAACTAGGCAGAAAGACAGTAAAGACTAAAATATGTTATTTTAGCGAAAGGTTCAAACATATGAGCCTCTGATAACAGTGACTCTGTATGAGACGCACAACACTTATGATGACACCTTCAGCGTGTCATAAAATACTACATGAAGCAAAATTGTAGAGGAAACAGCGAAGTAAACGGGTAAAAGAATAGCGAGCTGTGACAAGTAGTCAAATTCTTACACTGGTTTGGTCGGTGAAATGACAAGTCCCCTAAAAAATTGAAAGATCTGCAAACTTCCACACAGTTGTTAGTACTTTCCATTGTCTCGTAAGTTATAGGGAAATGTGACAGAAAACTTGGTGACCAACAGGATATTTTTACTGTGCGGTGTGAAGAAGTCCGGTATGAGGAGAGCTAGGTGAGGCAATGCAGGCAGGACATAAACCTATGATATGCACATGCAAAGCTGCAGCACATGTCTGTACAGATAATGGGAGAAAGAGAGGGAGAGAGCATTCAACCGAGGACACGATGCAGCCATATTACCCATAGCAAATAATAGAGAACTCTGCCAACCCAATAGCTGGAAGGTTGGGGGTTGTTAAATAACATACTACTACATAATGTGCGAGTGATAACAAATGATTTACCCCTGTGCCTTGGCAAGTGCGCCATTCCTATAAAACAATGGTTGTCATCAGAAACAATAGTGGGTGCATCAGACACAATAAGAGCATTCACCTGTGTTCTCCGAGCAAAATGCAGTAAAAATAATCAGATTGGCAAAAAATTTAATCAATAATTAATCATTTTGTTTGGAATTTGTAGGTCAACAAAGAGTCTTCAAAAATAAAAAATAATCAACAAGCATTTATTTGCATTGATCGTAAGTTGTGAATGAAACTGAGCACTAAATAAGTTATAACAAGCGAATGTAATCTGTTCATTTTAATAGATGGCTTTTATAACCATTAAAGCATTATGAGACAACTATCATCGATAATATATACTGCGTAAAAAGAATACTTCACAAAATATATCAGTTCACAACAATGCAACTTTTTCGTTTTGCAAATTGTGAGTTATCTTCTTTATGGTCTGTTTCACAATCTATAAGAACTCATTGAATAATTGTGATGTTCTAAACTAATGTTCCGTTACATACGTGACGTATTGAATTACGAACACCTTTTATTTTTTGTCCTTTGTTCGATGAACACGTTGCGAATACTCTTAATGTCACATTATTGTACCACAGACCTTCAGTAAAATCGCTAAAGTTAGTTATCCTTGTGTCACTCAATTGAAGCAACAACAGTAACATAACCCAGTTTAAAAGAAAGGTGAATTCATCTCTATAATTTTACGTATGTTATTATGAGTTCAGACAGATCCAAAATAAGTTTCTTCCGGTGGGTTTTTTGTGCTTTTAAGTGTTACATAAACAGCAGTCATGCATACACTCTAAAGCAAACCCAAAACTATTGCGCAGTTGCAAATAGCACAAACTTCTCGTTGGAAAAACAGTTAAAAGCCATTTCCTACCATAAAAAACAAATTCCACAAAACAGCAAACTGCAAATTACCAGCAATCTATCATATATTAGCGGCAATTTTTAATTAATAGGGTCTATCACTAGTAAAACAATTATTAATAACATTCTAAAGTACACATAAAGAAGCAATAAAATTATCGAAAAATTTTCTGAATCATAATAATTTTCAGTGACAAAAGATTTTGAAACAACAAATTATTTTGTCAAAATATTTTTGTTTTAATTAATAATAATTAAACTAGAACTAAAATATATAACAGCGTCATATGACACTTTAAAAACTCCCTAAACTTGGTTCATGCGACCAGTGGACACTGCCCCATATGATTAGGCCTATTTTAACCATTTTAGACTAGACAACTGTTTTGAGATAAGAGTTACCGAGGTAATGACGATGTTAATAATAATTATCTTAAATAACGCATAAGTGTAACAAATTTTAATTGCATTTTATACCTTGCTATTATTATTATTATTATTATTATTATTATTATTATTATTATTATTATTATTATTATAATTTGGTGAAAACCCTCATTAAGAACTTGATTTTATTTACATCATCTCATTACAATACTCAATACTTTTTATGACAAATACTTCACAAGAAAAAAATAAAACATTAAATACTGACCAATGCAAAGATTGAGAGTCTATTTTTAAGCTGATCACATATTCACAACCATTGATCACTACTAGTATAACCGATGCTCACACAGCTTTCAAACATAATTTGTGACAACAAACATTATTTTGGAAATATTGTTTGCAAAAACCAAATAATTCTACAATGAGCTGGTGTGGCAATTGCTAGTTGCTAGGGAAACAGGTGCTGAGTCCAAAATAACAACAGTCCAAAATAGCACGTAGTAGTCGCAGGGTTGTGAATAGTTGGCAAAGTAAAGCAGATTCTGCTATGTAAACTCATGCCAGGATGTAAAGCTCAATATTTGCTGACTAAATGGGCTATTTAATGGAGAAGTCTAATGCACTAAGTGGCACCTTACCATCTGATGCAATACTATGTAGTAAATCAGCTAACATATACATATGTCTAAAGGTGCAGCACCAAGCGCTGGCAATTTATTTTGGTCAAATACTGGAGTTGTTTCCTCAATGATCGAAAGGCACACTAATCAATAGTTTATACGAGTTGTATCATTGAGTGTTTGGGATGCGCTGCTTTACATGACATAACTAAACGTTAGATTTACACAGGGAAGTCAGATATCCTAGAGCCAGATCAACACGCCAATGCCGTGTAGAAAGTCAAACAATTGACCAGTGTTTTAAACAAAGTTACCCAAATGGTAATTAATTAGATTATTGGCTGATTGACAATCAATCGATGCAATTTTTTTCTGTCAACAATGACTGCTACTACCTGCCTAAATAAATGTTTGTGAAGCAATTGATAAATGAAAAAATAATATCTAATAAATTGAAAAATATAAATAAATATTAAATAATAAATGGTGATCACAAAAAAAATAATAATAAGTTATAATTATTTATTTATCTTTTTACTCCTCAGCCGATCCATCCTCATCACAAAAATAGTACATCTCTACTCTATCCATTATGCTTTATGTTAAAATAGACAGTCGTTTTGTTCATAGTGGCGTTGAAAACTTTCACGAATAATAATAATTTAATCAATAGCAGCACAATATTACCATGAATATTTTTTTATCTGATGAATATAATCTTTTAAATTTAAATGTAATCAATGATTACAAACAATACAAATAGCATATAAAACAAAAACATATATTTCATTTTGATGTGAAACGTGAATGGCACGACAATAAGGATAGCCACATAAAGTGATATCGTACAATGCCTCAGAGTTGGGGCATTACACGACTGTCAGATTTTGTATAAAAGGCAGCCGTAATGACTTCAACACGGCAATGATACGGCTCATATAAACTATACATAACAAAATGATATAGAGACGTGACAGTTACAAAGCTGAGCACACACAAATAGGATTGCATAACCTTCCTCACGCTTTACACAGTCAAGGGACACAACTCAGTTGTACTGTTTTTAAACTACTCGACCAGCAGATAAAAACTTGAATACCGTAAATCTTATTTATTGGTTTACCTCACAATTAGGAGACGGCGCAGCTTCAATTTTATACTGAGACTACTGGAAATGAAAATAACTTTCAGTGGAGCGATCAATTTGATCGATTGGAAATAAGTTTCTATGAATCTATGAAATTAGGGTTCAATAGATTTGCAAGTGCCAGCTGTGGACAAATTTTTTATGGTACAGGATCTAAATATAATTCACAGCTACATCTCCAAAAGTGTTGCATAGCAAGTTATGTTATTATCTATGAGCAGAGACGGGTAACTCTATAGAGGAAATAGAGCTACTCGCAAAAGCCCGCTATGACCTATTTTTTAGGCGACAGATAACACAGGCTATGCTATTGATCAAAAGCTAACAAATAAATAAGCCTTACTGAACATGTCCGCAAACGGATCACTTCCACCAAAGAACTGTGCAAATAGGTCCATCGGATCCTGGAAGTGAAAACCAGGGAAAGTTCCGAAGCCATCGAATGGATCATGTCCGGAGTAAGACGCACCGCCCCCATTGGAGGGATTCAGACCAGCCTTGCCATATTTGTCATAAATATGCCTCTTGTCCTCTGCAAGCCCACAGCACAAATGTCATGCATGATGTCTCATTAAATGAACACAATAAATAATAATTAAGTAAACAATAAATTATGAAGCCATCAACACTGGCTGTACGCTGACCGTACACTAACACTATCATATTGTGCAGGTTGAAAGACGCAAGCAATCAGAGGACTAGTAAACAAACAGGCTATTCATCTAAACCCACTGCATTGAAAATCAGCAATTACTGAAATCAATTAAAAAATTATTACTTCTCAGGTATTCATATTTCATATTTTCAACCATATAATTTGATATGGCATTAGCAATGACGCATTGTCACACAGGTTTAAAAATACCAAAATGAATCAAACAACACGTAGTAACTAATGACAATGCGATTTGTAACCAAGTAATTCGCATCCTCATCTCCAATGGTGACACTTGTGTAACAAAATCTCCGAGAGCACCAAAAACTGTCATACAAAAAACAAAAGGGTAAACAGAAATGTTGCACTCACTGTCTGACAGTACTTCATATGCCTCTGCCACTTCTTTGAATCTTATTTCTGCTTCATGTTTGTTGTCGGGGTTTTTGTCTGGATGCCACTTGAGTGCTTGTGTTCTACAACAGGGCAGCGCGAGAGAATAAACAAGAAAGAGTAAAGGAGAAATGTATTAGAATATAAGGAAAAACAGTGGAGCGATTGCATAAGTCAGTGAAACTACAGGTTAATCAACTTTTAATCTTCCGACTACCTTGGAGAACCAGAAACAGCTGCATAAACATAAGACAGTAAAATACTAAGATTTGGAGGAAAAAACTAAAGGCAAATTTTATCAGAAAACAGAAGATTATGTGGTACATCTAATTCCAAAGTTTTGATCCCAACCATCATTCAGCAGGGGTACATAAATGCACTGCTAACCAAGGTTCACCAGATACTAAAGGATGATTAGTAAATCGAGACATGAGCTAACAACACAATGGACATATAACTCCCACTAATTCAAAGAAAGATATTATTACTGAGGGTCAGATGTAACACCCTAGTTGTGCTAGAACAGATTATTCATGACTAGGAACCATAAACACATAGTAAAATAGCAGATAAAAGAGTTATTAGCTTGGCAATGGGATTACAAGAGCACCCAGTGCACAATTTACAAAGGGATATACCACAAGACAGATAGGATTATCTTCTCCTACCCAGTGAGCAGAATGGAACTAGAAATTTCAGGAAAGACTCAAGATACCCGTAAAAGATCTCATGGGCAACAAGAGTTAAGTCTTTAGCAAACAATTTTGACAAGTGACTCACCTGTAGCCTTTTTTTATCTCTGAAGATGTGGCTGACTTGGTGATGCCAAGTATGGCGTAGTAGTCAGCATTAGTCTCTTCCCCTTTGTTACCTGCCATCTTACCTAAACACACATGCTAGCCGTCAATGTGAGAGTAGCGTTCCAATCTGCAAACATCAACACATATATTTTTAGGGGAGTATATTGCATCAGCAGCAAACTTTGGGTGTTGGTTGCTGTTGGTGAAGGTCGCTGAATTCAAAAATGATACAAAAAATATTGATAACAGAAGGCTTCTATTAGTTAATGGAAAAAGATCAAAAGTTTGAGAAAGACATGGCGTTACACTTTCAATAGAGTTAATATCTGTGGAGGTATGGATCAATGTACGATACTAAATATTTCATGCAACCAATAACTTTGCCACAACACACACACAAAACACACACACAAAGTGAAAATTAAGTGAAGATTAACCTAAGCAGTTTAAAATGTCACAATGGTTTGGTGACAAGTTGGAATTATGTAAACAATAGTTTCACACACATCAATAAGCACAAGGAAGTATGACTAGAAGGTTCTAGACAAAACCACAGTTACAATTCATAACTCAACAGCTTATCTAGTAGCAATGGAAAGCTCTCAGCTTGTACAGTTAATCAGTAGAGTCAATACTAGAAGCAGATAAATTATAACAGCGAGAAATAAGTCTTATTCTAGAAGTTTCATTTTATGACTGTGTAGTTGGAAAGTCCTGCAATTTGGAATTCCAACACATATTTTTGACATAACTTGTTGGCACACTGTGCAGCAACACCAACATAGTAGCACAAAATGCAAGAAGAGGCAACAGTTGCAGATGATTTGAAAAGAACCAAGGCTCCATATCCTGCTATCAATTAATGTGGTGATTTTAGTAAATATTAAAAGAAGAAAGCTTATGCTATTTTCAAATCTGACCAAATAATGTATGGCACTGTCTCTGAAGTTGAAACTATTTAACTATATTTAAAATATTTTGGAACAAACACAGGACATTCGAATGCACAACAGTACAAAAACTTCGTTCAATGAAAATTATTGTGTTATATTAAAAATCATGCAAGAAATACTGAAATGTAATTGTTAGCAACCTGTGAAGTAATGGAAACGGGAGGTTAATAAATTTTGCTAAATGAGTTCATCTTTAGATACGGATGATGATGGAGATACTGATGGTGAACGAGCTATTCTACATGAGCCCCACGGAGTTTTGTATTCTGGCTCTTTATAGAAATTTTTTAATGACGGATATATAAATGTAATAAGATAATGTAATAATATTACAAAAATACAACAAACAATTAAAACCAAGGAACAGTCTTGTAGTTGCACATCAGGGTCATATTTGGGTACTAGAGAGGAGGCATAAGAACTAATCCATTAGTTATAAAATCAAACAAGCCAAACAATCTAAGCAGCTGCACATGAAAGTGATCTACTTGAGAACAACATGTCCACAGATGAACTCCGTATCTAACACTTTGGAAGGAACCACGGCGAAAACTAATGCAACATTGCAAGACTTGAAAACAGATGCCGACATTCATACTGTCATGATCATATTGCAAATCATCATGAGCTTCTGGATGAATTGAGCCAACATATGACTTATGGGACAGTTAGGCTACGATGGACAGGGCTCTCCCTCGGAATTTCAACGGTGGGGTGGAAAATCAATTTTTAGTTCACTGTGGGGTGGCTATTACTGAGGTCGAAATTTAAGTGTGCATTTTGTTTCTAGCAGCTCCTCTTATAGTTGGGGCTAGTCCAACATGGGAAAGGCAAAGACTGTGTGCACCACATATGTGCACCACAAGCAACTATGTCCATGTCTGTAATGTAATCGTTTTAATTTTTGTATTGTCTTGCCGAAAATGGGGCAAACATAACTCTAAATCACCGAATATTTTATTAGTAGACCTAATTAAAATGTAACACATAGATATTTTTTTGTATACTCAATGAACAGTACACGACATCTCTAAAGTTTTGAGTAGCCTACACATGCTGTGCTAACTGACCCTAATGCTTATAAGTTCAGGTAATTCTTTGCTTTGATTAAGCCTTTTTTGAACTGTCTACCTGCCCCATCTAAGAGAAAAAAATCTAGCGATAGACCTTCTATAGGAACTAAATGTATGCCAAGAATTGCAATAATACTAAACATGTAAAGAGATAAATAGAAACAATCGGATAAAGGGACTAGAAGAGATTATAATAATTATAATAAATCAATAATAATTAGTTTAATTATTATTGAATTATCAAAATACTGTTTAATTATTAAATAGCTGATTGAATTAATTTCACACATTATCCCATTATTATACTATCAAATAAATAAATCTATCTATTAATTTATACCTTTGTCAATCACAATATTGCTTTTTAATTATTAATAAAGAAATTATGGACTACAATTGAGTATAACACTTGTTATAATTGAAAACTGAGATTACTAAAACTAACTTTGCTCTATTATTACAGCAAATGAATAGAGACAGGTCCTTCTAAACATTGCATCAGACTGAGTAACTACACACATATTATTGCTAACTATTTTCCAACTTGAAAGTTTTGCAACTAGCAGAAAATGCACCAAGTATTAATCCTATTAGTAATAAATTTTTCGCAGGCTTTATTAACAACAAGAAAAACCAACTACAACCAATGAAAAATACTTACTTATAATTAGTTTCCTATATATGAGAGCTGAATGTTGCCATGCCAACTTAAAAATGAGAAAAAAACAGTAATTAGTAACTGTCCAATACTAATAATAATAATAATAATAAAACTCGCATGAAACTGCATAAACAGCAACATGTTGTGTGATTGATTCCTATATCTGATAAGACCATAATATTGGATTTGTAGTCATTATATAAAAATAATAATAAATAATAATAACAATAAATATTAAACAACACAAATAATAATAAAATAACTTAATTTATTTATTATTTAATAATTATTATTAGTTACTAATGTCCCAGATGGCTCTGGTCTGTCATCATTCATAATAATATCACATTTATTGCCCACTAAGCAGTAAGAGTTGTAATCATTTGGCATCCAAGAGAATGTGCAGTTAGTGCACAACTCATTCTTTTTAGACTGAGGGCTTCTTTTCTTAGCCATGGAAACAAAAAATGATGTCTGGTGAATAGTCCGAAAACACTCGCAACACACATAAACTTGACATACATTGAAATATTAGCAACTCCTGTTGCCTGCCAGTGTTAATAAGCTATGTTTAGTTCCTGCAGCGCTATTGGTTGAAAGTCACTTTCGCTGCTTGTGATTGGTTGTTATCTAATGTACAATGAGTCTTCCATATGCAAATGGATAATAGGGAAAATATATCACTGAGCAATTTTTATTTGGAAATGACTATTAACACTGATGCAATTTCAAAGTTACTATTACTGCTGGTGTTAAGTTTTCATTCGTTGAAAAAAATGTATAGCCTGCTTAGTAGTGAAGAAATAAAGCTGAACAAATTCTTTGAACATAGAGTAATAACCCTGTACAATATGCCATTTTTCTTAATACTTTAGCAGGGGTGCCATATAATGACACTGGGCGAATCGCCCTTGCCGCCCCTCTAGGGAGAGCCCTGGATAGAACATCTGAAACAATTTCAAATATTTATTCTCTCTCATGCATGTTTGAAAGGTTTATCAACCACTTTCTGTGATAATGGTATAGTATGTTTGTTGTCATCAGCAGAATACAAACTCTAATGGATACTATAAGTTTATAACCATAGTTAATTATTTAGTTATCGGTATTAATATTCTTATAAAAATATATAAGAAAAATGTAGTAAAATAATCATACATAATTATAGCTATTTGGAATGTTGAACAAATTTATACTCAACATACAGTCAATTATAAGTATATACATATTGCAATAATAACCAACACATGTATACAATGACCAAACCATAAGACTAAACAACTTTGATTCAAACATTATGATGCATTTCACGGTCTAATTACACAATGAAATGTAAGTGTTGGACTTCATTGATACACACTTCGTGGGATCACTACAACCAGTTGTTTTTGACAGAGTAAGACTATTTTTATATGCCATTGCGAGGTTGTAAAAGTTCATTTTCATACCAGAAATTCAACACCATGGGCCCAGCCAAGTTTAGCTTTACAGAATAATCGATATTCCCAAGACTATTTACCAAATCTAAAGTGGACATATGACCTGCATTGGCTGAAGTACTAAATTGGCAGCAAAAAATCAACAACAGTCTTGTTATTGTCACTAGGCTAAAACAAGTTACACTTTTGGTTGGTGTCATCTAATGTAAGGGGTTTCAAAATTCCTATAAACACCCCCTATAAATCCCAAGTGCCCACATGAGTATTTGTGCAATCATAAAAATAAACTGTACAACTTTGCCTTGCTTATGCGGCTTAAATTTGTGATAAAACTTCAGAAATATCAGAATTTCGCATTCCAACTAATTTTTTTTTCTTTTTAGGTAGTTCATCATATTTCATAGTTGTCCACTCTGCTCTTCTTGATTAATTTTTTTTTGGCTTGGTGATCCTTATGTCAACTAATCTCATCACTGTGAAAGTTTGCCCGAATATAAAGAAATAAAACTATAACTAAACTTTTACCTCTCCTAACGATCACTAGATTTAGAACTATGATATCAAAATTTTATTTCTTTCATCAATGTTATGAAAAAGTAAAATGTAGCCTCCCTATCAATAATTCTTGTTGTAATAAAACGTAGGATAAGGTGCTGCACTCCCTAATCATACCGCAGGATTTGGTGTGACACAAACTTCAAGTGTGAATTTTATGGAAATTCATAAGCATCATCACACATACATTCTATGTGATGAAATTGGTGTACATTATTATAGGTCATATGCTATCCCTGTGAAAAAGACGCAAGGTCGTTGATTAAGCAAAAACCTTTGACGCAGTGAACCATAAAAAAACTTTTGTTTAAGAATAGAAATATTGGGCTCGATAGTTTTGTTGGTAATTGAATTAAGAGCTTCCTCCAAGGGAGGCAGCAATATGTCGGTTCAAAATGTAGATTCAGACTCAAAGCCAGTTACACCAGGTTTTCCCCCGGGGGTCTGTTCTTGAGCTTCTCCTGCTTCTCATACACATCAAAGACTTTCCACAAGTATTCCAATCATATTGCTGACTTTTGGCTCATAATGCAAAATTATACAACACCAGTGACAACTGAAACGCTTTCCAACAAAGTATAACTTCACTTCTTGAATGGTCATCTTGTTGTCAGATGAATTTCAATGTATCTAAGTGATATTTTTGCAAGCAGGATTTAATAAAAACTCACAAGACTTTTTAAATAAACAAATGCTTAGGCACGTACCATCATACCCCCAATTAGGTGTCGAACTACAATGCTACTTAAACTAGGATTCTCATATTGCCAACATTTCAAATAAAGTAATCCAATAGTTTGTGCTGATTAGGCAAATACTAAAAAGTTCTGATACAAAGACCAAAAAATAGCGCATTTCTCACTGATAAAACTCGCTTGGAACAAGCAGCACAAGTGTGGGACCCCTAAAATCCAGAACAAATCACTGCGCTACATTTTTAATATCAGAGGTCAAGTCAGTTTTAATAAAACTCGTAGACATTTGATTTGAGTCTTTTGAGAGTAGGAGAAAAGTGGCCAGATAAAAACTATTTTTCAAGTGCCTAGGGACAAATAGAACCTCTGGCAAACTGTCTCCTATTCATCCCTTTTTAAATTCTGTTTCTAGTAGTTGTGGTGCCAAGTTATTGAAAACCTAGTAGTTGCAGAATATTTAAAAATCTGAAAAAACCGTGTGGGACAAATTTATACATTGATGCTGTTTGTCTTAATAATTGCTACGAACGCAATAGTTTTGTGGATGCTAAGTAAAAATACATAACCAAAACACCAGTAAAATAATAAACAATAACTGTTATAATTAATAATAATAATAAATTATTACTATAGTTAGTGCAAAACCGTCACCGCGTGATATGAGCAAAAGCCTTTGTATAAAAAATTGTTCTCAAAAATTGTGATTTTTTCAAGTCCGAAAAATCAAGTTTATTTTCATATCTTTCAAAATAAAGCTCGTAGAGACACAAATCCAATTGCTATAGCTAGAGCAATCTAGTGCACATGCATGTGACTATGAACTTTTTTCTCCCTTCACTCATAGACTTGAGAAAATGCCTTAACATTTTTGACTTTTAATCAAAAACCCACAGGTCCCTGAAGGACATCGACGTATTGTTATAGGGCAACAAAATAGACTGTGAAGTTAGGATTTTAATGGTGTATAATTATTGTAGCGCTTAACGTTTTTGATTATTGGGAGGTTTTTTAAAGACGCCCCTGACTAAATTATTTTTCATCCTAGTCATTTATAGATTAGCCTAACCACAATCATTGCAAAAACATTGCGCGCTTGTCATATGCGTTGGGTGTTTTAGCTAAATAATGGGATTACCACAAACGCTATGGTAAATGATGATTAGTAGTCATTAGTTTCGCGTTTATTGAGTATCACGGTTATTCATTTGTTGTCACTAGTGCTTCAATTTTAATTTATTCTGGTTAATGATTAATTTAGTATTATATGTTAATCCAACAAAACATATTGAGTGATAACTGCTAGTGGTAATAAGTATGATACCGCAGAATGCAATGCCATCAATCACCATCAATTTTAATAAATATTTATTAGTTAATTATTGACATGTTATTATTTATTATTATTAATTACAAGATTTCTGATGATGACACCTGTTTATAACAACTGAGATACAGTACTTGTTGTTTTCTGTGCAATCCAGTTACTTCTACAAAAAATGTTATACAATTGAGCAGCCAATGCAAAGCATTTATAATTGCTGCAAATGTATAATTGTCGAGGCGTAGGTATGATATATATGTACATGATATGAATAGTGTCATGCGCGAGTCGACACTAATTGCCAGGAGTTGGGACAATGGACAAAGTACTTTCTGAACTAAAAGTACATTTTGTAAAACTTGTTTTAACAGGAACCTATTGATTTGAGGTGAAAATAGAAAATTTGGTCTCATTGTGTCTCCACAAGATATTTTTCTACCCACTGAAACTAGTTAAAGAAATTTCAGAACACTGAAACTTTTTTGCAATAGCTAATTACTATATTAATTAGTAATATATCCAGTGAACCGTGAAAATAATTTCTAATTAGTTTAAAAGAAACTGCATCATCATCTTTATTATTATTACTACTACTAATAATAATAATAATGATTATAATAATTATAATACAAACTTCATTAATGATTACCATTGTTTTGCTGTAATTAATAACAGCAGATCATAGATAGATGATAGTAGTAATACAAATCAAAATAATTATTATAGCCAAGTTATAATAATAATAATAATTAACTAACTAACCATTCATAAATAATAATAATTATAATAATAATAATAACTTTCTTATAAATAATAATAATATTTATTATTATTATTAATAAAATAATTAATAATTATTATAATTATTAATTATTTTATTAATAATAATAATAATAATTGATCTTCATCTTTCTTCACTCAGTCACTTCAGCACAACAGTCTGAGTCACTGCTGTTGTTGTTTTGTTCTTGTAATAATAATGTAAGAAAAAAGTAGTAGTAGTACAGTAGTAGTAGGTAGTAGTAGTTCTAAGTTCGTGGAGTAGTAAGTAGTAGTAGTAGTAGTAGTGGGTAGTGCTGCTATTTCTTCTACTACTACCGAGACTCTCAAAAATCAGGATTAAAACAAGCAGCTAGGATGCACCAGTGTAATCGCCAGTTAGCAATAGCTGTGATAGCAAAGGCTAACTACGATTCCTTTGTGACAAATACAGCCTTGTTCGACTATTTCGTTAAATAACCTTACTAAACAACAACAAACTGAAAACAATAAATATCTTGGAGTTTCGAACAGCGTAAAGCCACTTGCGAGAACAAACGCAATTTTTATAGGTCATAAATCAACTCTATGAACTATGAATACAAACTTAAACTTGTTACTGCAAACTATGTTCTGTGGTACCTCGGTTCTCAAAAACTACTCGGACTCTTCCTACCTTCTCCAACACGATGTGAGCTAATGACGTTTTTTGTGGAAAGCCAGCAAAAGTAGGTCAGCTCTCTACAGACTACGCCATAAAGTTATCTCCCCGAGGGGAGATAATTCTGTGGACCTCACTCTGAAATAATACGCACCAGAGTCGGAACCATAGAATTATCTCCCCTCCCCAGGGGAGATAATTCTGCATAGTGGAAAGCACCAAAATGGCTACTATATGGCAAAGTCCCCACTCTGCGTATTAAAGCACTCTAAAATTTGCCATAAGGCTCGGCCTATAAACACTTTTTAGGAGGTGTTTTTGTGCAAGGTGCATGCATAGTGGATTTGCTACTTTAGAGGTGTTTTGCCCAATGAACCAAGTGTTACATGTTACATGGTACACTTAGCCTGTCTCAGACAAGCTTTGTTTTCGCGGGAGTTGTCCATCCGCGCAAACTCTACTGTTGTAAAGTTTTCTCAATTCCAGGATACGTACTAAATTGGCATGCAGCTGCGTATTGAACCACAGCCAGGTACATGTAGAGTATTTATTATGCTCATAACCCATGCTAACAGCAAACAGTGGGATACGGGTCACCAAGTGTTTAGGGGCTGTAGGCTGGATTGACAACCAAGTGGATAGCGTTACATTTTGTAAGTGTTGGCCTAGCCAGGTGGGTATTTTTGAAGGAGTATCAGCCCAGGGCACCAGGCCCATTCCATTCTCAACGTTCTTTTTTTGGAGGGGTGGGATTTTTGGGTTACTTCAGCGCCAACGTTGTAGGGGGGCACAATAACAAAACACGCTCTAGAGGTTGTGATTAGACAGTAGCTAAGTGAAGTAATCAAAGTGTGGCCAACTGCCCTTGTCACGTGACCCTCTGGAGTCAAATGCTTGAGTGACTACACTGAAACTTATAGGAAAAAGGCTCATTTTCAACAGCTCATAACGCTGCGAATTGACAAGTTAAAGCTTAAAGCAATCATTCGTCTGAAAGCTCCGGACGTCTCCTAGTCCACTGGGAATTTTAAACAAAAGTATTTAATTTGAAGCTAAGTAATAAAGGCCGAAATACAGTGCTTACTGTATATTACCACTTCTATTATAAAGAATAAGTTTTCTTCTACCATTCAACTTTCACATCAAATTTTAAATAACTAATAACTTTAGACATAAGCAATAGCCGAAAGTTAATCATAGGATTATAATCTCAAAGAAGTTTAAATAATAATAGCATGAATATTCCAAAAAAATAATTATTTTTTACCAATGAAATCAACCACTTTTTTTCAAAATAAGCATACTACCAGGCCTGTCAACCCTCACGCATTGAGCGTGATCATCCCGCAATTGCCCCAAGTTCAAATCTCTCATGAGCGTCTCACGCAATTGCCCCAGAAAACTCATTCATTGGATTGGACAAGCACAGAGGTCAAGTAGAGTTCATCTAACAACACAAGTTTTTTCCACTTTTTAAAGTTAGGGGGTTTCAGGTATATATAAACTTCAGGTATTGCCCCAAAGTGTCCCAAATTGCCCAAAAATAATATCTCACACAATTCCCCACTCCCAGGTTGGAAGGCCTGCATACTGCTTTTTCTTGGCATTATCCATACTTCACTTCAGAGTAGTCTATTGCATGTCTTTGTTATTCAGTCAGATGTTTATGAAAAAAAAAAAACTAGTAACAAATATTAGGTAAAATAAATAACAAACAATTCCATTTACTTTATTATCATTTCGTTTCTGCCACAACCAAGTGGTACTTCAGTATTTCGGGTGTCTGCCATATAGATGGTAGCGAACGCGACTGTGCACCCTGTATACAACTACAAAAGGTCAAGCAAGCTCACTGGGCTGAAAGGGAATGCTTTTGCATTATAGGGTACATAGTCTTTAGTAAAACGTTTTGGTCAACTTCTCAATGTCCGGTACTGTTCAATATAGAGTTATCCCTTCAAAGGGGAGATGACTCTTTGTTTATCCAGGCTCCAGTGGCGGTTAAAAGTTTTAAACAAGTTTTTGCTGCCAAATTCAACGTAATGAAATAAAATTCTGGGCTAGATTGAAGCAAAAGATGCTCACACAAGCATTACTGCAAGAAAAATTTCATTTTATGCTACAAATATTGAATAAATGCATAAAAACTATTTCAGCCAATGATGACTAATATGAGCTTTTGTGAAATTTGGCTCCATTGGAATTGTCCTTAAATAAAATAGCGCTGGAAACAGCTGACCACACTAGTAGTAAGGTAGGAGCAGATCTCTGTCATGGAGTCTGAGGAGAAGGTTCTCATGGTTCCAAGTGGAATTTAGTTGGCACCAGTTACCATGAGAATCTGTGAGGTACGTTGTTGTGCGCACAAGGTGTTATAACTTTTAATGTTTGCTAAGTATTTATTGGGTAGAGCTTGTTTATATTGTGATTTATATGTTGATTTAGATGCATGGGTTTGACTATTTTATAAACTTGGTATGAGAACCTGGGTACTGTTTTTGTGCACCAGTTTTTATTGTTTGTATGCTGTGCAGGGGTTGTCTTTATTATTGTATGATGATTTAGATTGGAGGGTTTTGTATTGTATAAAAATGAAGCGTTGTACCATTGTATAACGTTATTATATAAAAAGAAACATTATAGATATTCATTGAACATCTCTACCATTATCTCGAAAGAACTTACAGAAGCATTTACCTCTTTATTTATTTGCAAGTATCTATATACCTGCGATTGGATATTGTACCCAAAATTTGTAGACCATCTCCATGGATGAAGTTTTTGAAAAAGCAATTTATCCCAAGCGCTTTTTTATAGGTTTTTTAAATACTTGTCAATATTTACAGTATTTGTCATTCGAGTAATGGTTTCAAAATTGTTTTTGTTTATATCCATAAACAACTCTACAGCATTTTCTTGTCGACACATACTCCTGCCATACTGTTTCGTAGAATTTTGCCGTGTAGTCCTTCCAAGTTTAACATGTGTTGTGCAGCGCAAAATATTGTAGCTTGAAATGTCCCTGGGTATACTGCCTCTTCTCGAATGATCATATTATCCCGTACGTATTTGTGATAGATCTCCTGAGTAAAAGTTTTTGCATGTTGTGTTTTGGTGCCATATTGTTCTAAAATAAAAAGAAACTTATTAGTAAAGGATAAGAAATATTGAAGCAAAATAATCATTAAGAGAGATTTTTATTTTTTCAACTAGTGCTAAATAATATTTTGATTGATTCTCACCTTATTGTCAAGAATCCTACTGGTAGCTATGTAATGAATACTGTAGTAGGTGTTGCTCCTTCAGAAGTTGTTGCTGGAGTGAATGATTGTTGTGTAAAAACACTGCTTCTTAAATACTCAAATATGCATCTATTAATCCTACAACAAATGAGAATACTCGCGCGAAAACTCCTTTTATAATTGATATAGATTTTCTTCGAGCAAAAATCCCTTTATGATATATATTGTTTTTTTGAGCAAACACAAAAACAATTTTTGCACAAAAAATCTGTATATATATTATAAAGGGACTTTCGCGCAAAGAATGTTGTTTTTCGTGTGAAGAAATACTGTTTTTTTTTTCAGACGAAGAATGTTGTTTTGTTCGCGCGGAAAATGTGTTTTGCCCGAAAACCCCTTTATAATATATACAGATTTTTCACAAAAATAACAAAAATATTTTCTGCGCAAAAATCTTAATATAAGGTATAAAGGGTTTTTTGCCCAGAGAATGTTGCTTTTGTGCGCAAAGAATGTGGTTTTTGCAGAAAAAAAATGTTGTTTTTCGCGTGAAAAATTCTTTATAACATGTAAAAATTCTTCTCCAGAACAAAAGTTTTTTTTCTGCACGAAAATCTTTATATATTTCATAAAGGGGTTTTTTGCGCGAAAAATTTTGGTTTTTCACGCGAAGAATGTGATTTTTTGCAAACAAAAAATGTTGTTTTTCTAGACAACCAATGTTGTTTTGTTTTTGCACGAAAACTCCTTTATAATATATACAGATTTTTTTGCGCGAATGAAAGATTTTTTCGCGCAAAAGTTTTTATATATATCATAAAGGGTTTTTTGGGAAGAATGTTGTTTTTGCGTGAAGAATGTTGCTTTTGCAGATGAATAATGTTGTTTTCCCAGACGACAATTGATGTTTTGTTTGCTCGAAAAACCAACATTCTTTGCTTGAAAATCCCTTTACAGCATATACAGATTTTTTGCACAAGTAATTTTTTTCTGCGCAAAAATCTTTATATATGTTATAAAGGAATTTTCATGCAAAGAATGTTGTTTTTTTGCTGATGAAGAATGCTGTTTTTCGCGCAAAAATCCCTTTATGATATATACAGATTTTTCGCGCAAATAATAAAAAATTTCACTCGAAACCCTTTTATGATATACAAATTTCTTTTGCGTAAATAAACAACCTTGTTCAACTTCTTATATGATATAAAGGGCTTTTTTGCACGAGACTTTCCATTGGTTTTAGCTCATGTCAATCGGTGCAACTTTAGCTATTTAAGAGTGATATGACTGAAATAGTTGTTTGTGTAGTTGTGGGTTCAATGGTAGTTATATATGGATGGTATGTGAGTGTGTGTGTATGATTGATTGTGCAATGCAAATCAAGGTGAAAGTGGGGGTTTCCAGATGTTATTATATTTCATCAATAGAACAGATTTGACAGCAAATGCAACAACCAGTCAACTCAGACGAAGGCCAGACAGCAACCAGATGACAGGAGGAAAGCCGATGACCAACAGAGAATATATCTACAACAACAATCATATAACTATAACAGAATGATAATTGTCATTGTAATTAATAACACCAACTACTACTGTCTCATCATATCATTAGTTAAATTGCTTAGCATGCAAGAGAACAAGTTAGCTGTCATAGTTAGATTGCTGCTAGAATAATTGCACACTGTATATTAACAAAGGATAATAGTCTACCTGAGCAATTGCTATTGTTGTCAAGATACTAATTAGATGTATGTATTACTATTATTACTACATAATATTATTGTTATTATTATTTTACATATTAAACTACTACACATAATAATTATATTATTATCTACATTATTATTTAGTTACTAGGGATTACATAATGAGCAAGGGAAAGACAAGTAATAATAAACACTAAACAAGTAAGCACCTTTTTAATAGAAAAGGAAAGCTTCAGTGCTCTCTCCTTCTCGGTTGTAGGAATGGTAATACACGTCTGCATGTCACTCCTCAGGTAGATGGATAGATAGAGATTCTGGGCCTCTCTGGCAGGCCACAACCTACGTGGAGCACCTACTTCTGTGATGCAGGCAATATGTGTAGATGTTCACTCATCAGCGTCTGTAGCATAAAAGGGATGATCTTAAAACATGTGTTGTATTTGAATGTACAACTTGCCAGAGCAACATAATATTCATTGGACAATAGCTAGCAATCCGGCCAGACTACAATTCTATTGGCTATCAATCTCCCGCCATAGCAATGACAACTTTGTGCGCACTTCTAACCATCACTACCACAGAAGAATAGAGTTAACTATAGAATAGCCTAAGCGTGGAAACACTCAAGATGTTTGCATAATTGGGAGGACAACTCCAATGAAATAAATTGCTATGAGTAATTGGAAAGCATCAAAACCGGATATATCAAGAGACACTGCTTTTACACAGAAAGCATCCACTTCAACAACAGTGACTGAAGGAACAACATCTACTACAGCATCTACTACAACTACTAGGAGGATTCTCTGTATTACAACAGTGACTGAAGGAACAACATCTATTACAGCATCTACTAGAACTACGAAGAGGATGCTCTGCATTAAGGTAAGAAATAATAAATTATTATTTAACACTAGCTGAGACACTCAACTTGCTGCGCTATAGAGTGACTATATTCAAATTAATTACAATTAAATAATAATCAACAACTCACATCTTCATTTTATTTCTTTAGAATTAATAGTCAAGCGGTTGAGAGTCAAGACGTTGAAAGTCAATTGATGATTGAAGAGCCAGAAACCCAGCAAGATTTTTCTCCTCCAACATCTCCAAATCTTCGAAATCCCACCAAGAAAAAATAGTCAAGACACCGAAAGTCCATTGATGATTGAAGAGCCAGAATCCCAGCAAATTTTTCCTCCAGTATCATCTTCCATCAGCGGTCCGTCTTTAAACGGAACTCTACGATCTCAAGCGATCAAACGCCGTGTTGTTGATTTGAAAAAGACAAGTCAAAATTATGAGACTATGGATAATGACGAAGAGTCAAAATGCAAAAGAAGAGTTATGATGGATGTTGAAGACGACACATTTCTTCGACACACTAAGATTCCCTTTTAGGATGCCAGAATCAACAACTTGACTCCCCTCACCCACCTCACCCTCTCTGCTAAATGCTGTGACTCTAGAATGTCAAAAAAAACATTGAAACAACAGCAGCAAGTCGAGATCTACTAATACCAACAGTTATGCAGGTGTTTGCTGTTGAATTTCGTGATGGTGCAATGTACACCATCATCTACAACTATCAAAAGGATAAAAAGACAATTCGAGTGAAGAGCGATATTCCAAGTGATGTAGGATTGCTCGTTAATAAAGCTAAGCAATCATGTCCAATGGTTTTGATCTACATGGGCGAGGGAAAAACCGGAAAAGCAGTTTGTTGCACTGCTGATTGATATGGATGTTGTTTAAAGTCAAAAGACGCATTCAACATATTGTCAGGCAATAGTATGAGACAAATCAAAGCTTATTTTGACATAGTTCACCTGTACGGTTTTCCACCAGATAGTGTCATAAGTTTTGAAAACCAGGGAACGTTGAGAAAGTGCAACACCCGATGGAACAAGACTGCTGAGACTCTTGTGGCTCAATGATAGATGCATGATAGATGGAGAGTTGCTGAATGGAGATGTCTACATCCCCCCTTAAATAGTGTCAGCAGTATCAGAAAAATGCGGCGTTATTCTATTCAAAGGACCGAATCAAACTACAGATAACACAATTTCCTACAACGTCGTCCTACTCACAGCTCTTCAAGTCTACATTCAGGCTTCCGAACTAGTATATAGTATGGAACATCATGTCTTTCTCACCTACTTTGATGATGCCGAAAAAGAACAATGTCCAAGACAACAGCTCAAAAACCTAATCACCAACTCAAGGGGGCACATCACTATCAATGATGGTACGTTTCATTCGATTTACCATCCAGTCAAAAGTAATTTCCAAGCTAAATCCTACACTGATGTATGGTAGTCTTATTAGTAACTATGTCTTTTAGATCTAACTACAGGATGTTTCCACAGAAAGAGAAAAAGATAGAGAGACTCTTATTTGCATTTTGCGAGAGATTAGTTCAACATTAACTTTGAACATTTCACATCAGCTCCATAGGTTTCATAGTAATCAATACAAATACTATACCAGTTTGTATTTGATATCCATTTTATTTGTTACAACAAATAAAATTTCATTATAATAACTTACTTTAGCAATTTATTTAGCAGATCAGTTCCTTTTATGTGTACTCCATCTATTCCTTCTAGCGTATTGTCTTGTGTAAACTCGTAGCTAGGATAAGTCTGTAGGAAAAATCTTCAAATTGAGTGATCTCTCATCTCATTGTCTCCTATATCTCGTAAGATTCTTACAATTTCATCCATACTCCACCTTCTGCTTCTCAGTAAACAAAAGTATACACAGTAATCGCTGCATACAGTTGACAAAAAGTTTTGCACCTGCATCTCATTACTTCGTATTGAATCATTTCCTCTCTGCCTCCTCGGCAACTTGCATATGTCTGGGTAAAAAAGGCTACGGGTCGTCCAAATGAGTCGAAAAAATCCACTCCAAAATCATCAGCGTACACAACTAACCAATACTCTCCGGTTTGATGAGAATAATGAGTGTCGAATACGAAACATCTTGTTGAAAAATAACAAGTTTGCCTCCAAAACTGATCTGTTGCTCCAACGTGAACACCCTTGGTGCAACAGATATCATTCAAAAATAATATCGAACGAATCTATATGGTGTTCATCTCTAGCTTATTGTTTAAAGCACAACGTCACCCGCAACAGCTAATTGAAGAATGCTATCCATCTCCAATACACCATCTTTTACAAAGTAGGGTACCATAGATAAACCTTCAGCTGTGTTGGTGCTAAACTGAATCTCCACACTCATCGTGACATTTTTCATGGAGTGAAAAACATTCTTTGAGAATATCACCTGTCAAATCGAACAAATCCGTAAATCACGGTGCCATCTAGATATTGTTCTCGTGTAATGCCTATACTAGTGTGTAAAAATTAATGATATTCTCACCCAAAAACTTCTTTGGTATAGCTTGGTTCATATATCCTTTCAATTGAGCAATCACCAACTCTCAACACAATATTATTGACATTAGCATGTTGCACCTTATATGGGTTCTTAGTGAAACGACCGCTCGGAGCGTTGTGATCGACCAAACCTTAATAAATTTGCTTGGGTATCTGTTTGTTCACTTCCAATGTTATATCAATCTGGCTCACTCCTTTGCGAATTCCATACAACTTTAGTTGCTTTTGCTAAATCAGATAAATGTAGTCGTGTCTTTCCAGCGCCAAATTGAGTTGACAGTTTTGTATCGTAGGGTTTACGTTGACTTTGCAAAGATGTGGTTCAAAATTTTCTATTCTGATTTTTGCTTCTCCAGTTGGTGAGTCGTCGGCGGCAAACAAAGCCAGTTTGCTGGAAGACTGTTCAAACTCCAATTGGATAGTCAGACTGGGAGTTATCAGTTTTCTTTGATGAAACAGGGCGAGGTGAGGTTTGCCTGAAAACTCCGATGTCTTTCCACCTCTGATGAATGATCTCCGCTTTCTTTTATCCGTGGTGCTGTATTGACCGGAGTCTTTACCTGCCAAATTGTCGTACACCCAACCCTCCAACCATCCCTGGTAGTTCTTTGTACTTGCGCTAGTTTCGAGTTGTTGCAAAAAGTAGGAGAGCAAACCACAATTGTTTGCGTTTTCGACTGCATTACCTTTTATAGACATTTTCAACTCCTTGAATATTCCGTGCATTGAGTTCCCAATCCACACAGGTGTGTTTTCGTTGCTACCCGCAATATCAGTTCTATTGTCTTGGATAACTATGGCTTCAATTTGCAGAAATTAGTAGTAAAGATCTGTGTAGTGCTCAGTACTCCCTGCTACGGTCAACTCGATCCAGCTGTAAGGATCCAACTTGTCGGGTCTGATGAGGACGTATTCCGATCTCTCTACTGATACGTTTGTAGGCTCCGTCAAAAACACATCCAGGGCAGGGTTTTTGTTGTAGGAAGAACCTTCCAACTTGTTACCTGTTGTTCCATTTAGACTAGCCATCTTTTTGCGAGTGATGTTTGCTCGAAGCGATATCACTTAATGAAGTCAAACGTCATCCTCCAGTGTCTTTATAGATGATCCCATGCTTGTTAAAATATGGAATGACCACGTTGGCCCGGACTTCTTTTCTTTCCTGGACCCAATTTTTTTCTCCTCTTGACACGATCCGGATGCACTGCACTTAGTACATCTCCTCCAAGATCATTCAGCTCCTCCAATTTTTTCTTCTTTGCAGATGATGCAAAACTATGTCCATTGATGACACCATGTGCTATGTCACTACCTACAGAGAATGCTTTCTTCCCAAACTTATTGCTTCTCTCTTTAGCAGAGGTGTTACCGATTTGAAAATAGTTGAAAAAACACTACCGAGTCTGTTACCTCTCATACTAAGCATCACTCGCTGTCCACTATACACTCCAATTCCATTCCCAGCTTGCAATTTGTTGTACTCTTCAAAAAAATCTATTCACGTAGCCCTCGCCGTGTATTTTTGCAAGGTGTACAATGTTGAGCGCTCCATCTTTAATTTGGTTCTTACTGTAAACCTAGCAGATAACGAATTAATACACAAATCACAATCACACTGCCTAAACTAAGTACATGCAATAAATTAGGGAAGTGTACATGTGTGTGCTACCACCCAGACAAAATTCCCGTACAGTAGTACCAGCTGGGAATGTTGCTCCCAGTCGTCGAACTGTGAGTTTCAAAACTTCTCACTCTAGCAGGGGGTTTTTCTATTCTCATAGCTCCAACAACTTTGACTCAAGTGCTATGCCACAATACAACTTAATCAAAACCTGTGCATCAGGATTATTTAAAGTTTTAGAAGAGAGCTAAGAAAAATTGCAAAATACAACCTAATTAAACACATATAAACATTATAAAAAAAGTCACTCGATCATCACTTGAGCACAATGCGAGAACTCTCTTTAAGTGCTGTCTAGAAGTCTGACCATTCTTTAGTGAAAATTTTTTAGTCTTGTTTATATTTATTCATTTCTGGCTTGCATGAGACCCAAATCTTTCTCAACATCAAATTTAATGGTTTCTAAAACTTAGCTTCAAATATCTAAAAATAAAACAAAAATTTAGAAGTTGAAGAGGAAGCCTGTCCATTTTTAACGATCTCGTCATCTCAGGCAACTATTTTAAAGTGGGATAGGCATTTTGTATTTTCATTAGAAATCAAGGGTGAGGATACAGAGCCAAGGTTGGTTGCAGAGTGTTGGAGATTATCTACCATTTTTACCCATTATTGAGTATCAGTAGTATTGTAAAGTATTTCGTTGTGATCTTGAGAATGCCTATACCGACAACTGTTAGAAAGTGCCTGTACTGTATAGCAGTAGCAGTACGGTAATACAGAGTGCAAATAGACTGGTAGCGTAGGCTCTCTGTGAAAGGCAGTTGATACAAACAGCAAGCGCTACCGGTATGGTAGTATAGGCTCTCTGTTGTAGAAGGTCCGTATAGAAGACAGATCTGGATGTTATGTATGCAAACGATAGTGATACAGGCAACCGGCCTCACTAAGCACACAATGTTTCAGATTAATAATAATTTATTAGTTATAACACAAAAGCTTGCCAAATAAATTGTCCTTACAAGCCTACAGTAACTTGAACCCATAGACAACACTAAGTCGGTACAAGCAATCGCTGACACTTCTCTGAGCAAGACTAGATACTATCTCAGGCAAAACTAAACTAACTCTGAGCGCTGGGCAAAATGCCTTGCTATTTATAGGAAATCATAGCAGTTGAAAAGCAAGATGCATGATTGGTTAATATTAAACTGGCACAGCAGAAAAAGATGAATCTTAATAAGCTGGCTAATTATAAAAAAATTGTGCGCATAAGCTCGCAGATTGATAACTGGCAAGCCGTCAATATTCAAAGCGTTAATAATAATAAATGACGTCAAACCATAGTACTTCTTAGCTTGTAATCCTCAGCGTGCTGATCTTGACTATAACAGGGCGCCTGGCTCATCTGCTTCAATCTTAGGGCTATCAACCAAGTAAGCTTGTGCTTACTTAGCTAGCGCATCTCACACTCCATTGCTCACTCACGTATGCACTGCCTATTAATCAAACAAGCAGATACATGGACTGATGACTGGCCACACTAGGTAAATTCCACTAAGTAATATAAGGGCGGATCTGTACCACATATTCTTTTTTAAGGTTCGCGCCACAGGTTTGGTCCTCGATCCTGTTGACACATGTATGGCTCTTGAAGCTTTTATCCTCAGAATTCTGCCAGCTGGGTACCTACTGCCTCTTGTTCCATTTTTATCTTCTCTCCCACCCCTGCCATATGGATTATATACTATTTGTTGTTTTTTCTAATGACATATGAGCAAATCTCTATATGAAACCAGTAATTCTACAAAAATGTTTTGGGTTGGGGTGTAAACCAGCCTTTTTAGTCGTGTAATTCCTGCTTATTTTTAACCTAGTTAGCAGTTCTAAGTTTGCATATTATTTTGATCCACAATTTACACCTATGCTGGCAGTTGTTGGTGATTGACCTGTTTTGTTAGGTTCATACTATGAAGGAAATGCAAAGTCAATTAGCTTTTTAGTCTTCTGTATCCACCTCTGGCCACCTACTACCCCTTCTGATTTCGAGACTCAACCCCCCTCCACCCTCCCTTGGTGCCTATCCACTTGATAATTGTCCCTCTTCACCCCCTTTGACATAGGGAGGTAAGATTTCTGAAAAAACTGTCCTTAGAACCTTTTGTATCCCTCTATTATGCACCTACTTCACCCCAGCCATCCACTCCCCTCAGTATGTTCCCTAAAAATCCTCCCCCTCTTCCCTTCAAGTTTAGGCTCTCCACTACCAATCAAACAGTCCAAAGCCACATGTGAATGCCAAGCCAATATAGGTTGACACCACTTGATAGCTGCATTCTCCTAAGAGATAGAAGTTAACTCTCAAAGGGCTAGTGAGTCATGATGCCCAAAAGTAAATAGGAATATTGATGGTCCATGAGAGCTTCTGCACCAATACAGAAGGACTTGACAAGTGACTGTCCAATAGAAGCCCTTATAAGCATTAGACCAATGGAAAGGAATCATTTTCAACTGTTTTACAACACTTTTTATGTAGATTAGGTGCCATGCTATACATAAGTGTGGTTTCGGATACCCTACGCTTAGGGCTTGACGATGGGATTAAGCGAGACCATTCGGAAACCCTCTCGTTGAGGGACAAAAAACATGGCGACAATGGGCAATATGGGCTCAACGATGGAAGTGACAAGCGAGGTAGGTAGCTTCGTTGGGGGTATAGACTTGTCTCCACCTACCCAACAATTTTAACAAGTCAACTTATTAATCACTATTTCTCCCCGTTTTAAGTCGTGACAACGCATTATAACGTAAATAAAAAATACGTAAGACGATAATATCATCGTAATTAATTTTTGTTTGTTAAGAAACTTTAGCTATCCAGTTTTCATACATGTGGATCGAAATAAAGATGTTCATGCTTTAAGCGCAAGCAACTTCCGTTAAATGGCAGTCATCGTTGAGCCCTCAAAGAGAGTTCAACGACTGCCCTACACGCTTAGGGCATCCAAAAGCATTCTAAATTAGTTTAGAGCAAGATTTCATAGCTAATGCAACTATATTTTACTTTTTGTGTTTTCTGACACAATAGGAGTCGCTGAATTAAACTTATAATGTTGAAGCCTTAGTTAGGTGCTGGAGTTGGTAGTGAAAGTCGGTGGTTGTACGCGTTGCTGTTAAGTACAATTGAAAGAATAGTTACGGGACTCTTACCAATTTCCTTGGTACCTTTTTGCTCATATTGTTGTTATTTTGAGCAAAAGGTGTTTAAATATAATTTATTTAATTACAATAGACTGGCAGTATTACCCGTCGTATTCAAATACAATTATGCCAACCCTCTTTCGCCCCCGCCCTCACCACGCCCTTCGCCAGCCATGATCTCTTTCTCCCCAACTCGCCCTTTGCTTGCCTCACTCTACTTATCACCCCCTACCTTGCTTAACGCCCCCCCCCCCTCCACCAACCTCGTCTAGTCATTCCCCGCTCTACCCTGTCTCCCTCTCTCTCCCCTTCAAGTTCAAAGATGACGCAGGTATGCTGAGCTAACAAACTTGCATAAAACAATGTTAGAGAAAATGTCGCAATTTAAGCACGCAGGAAGGAAGTAATGTGAGTCATCAACCAGCATTGAGTCACTTGATTGACAATCCAACCAGTACATACTAGGAAAATGTATTTGCTTGTGATTCGTCTCCACCTTATTGAAAAATTGTGCATACTAAATTTACAAATATTTCAACTTTGAGAACAGATTGCAAGTTTTGACCCCTGCCATCAATATAATTGGTCCAATAAAATGTTTCTTACAGCAGTTTTCATTTCTCTCAGCATAGTAGTTTAGGTGTGATGTACATATTTGATACAACTGATATTTCAATTATCAAACTGTGATTGTCTCCACCTACATTATTTTGATTGAAAAAATAAGAAATCTACAATAATCTCTGACTTGAGAAAAATATAGCAAATTTAACACCTCGCCATTCATTAGATCATTCCAATGGAACGTTTTTACAACAGTTTTTCATTTCAATCAGTGTAACAGTTTAGGTGTTCATAAGCCTGAAATAACATAGACACAGACAGATGGACTGAGAAACAGGCGGGAGTTCTGCACATGTATATGTCATTTTTGTGTGTCATGGAGTGTCAGTGTGTGTAGGTGCACATTGGCACTGGCATATTTATTTGGTTGTTATTTATTTTATTATTCTTTTGTTTGTAATTTATTTATTTTTTAGCTAACTCTTTTTAATTGAGTTAGTTCATTTAGTTTATGTAAAAAACTTCCCGAATCTATCTGCCAACTTCTGCCCACATACCACCCCTCATCTCATAATGTTGAGGGTTTTGTAGTTCCACATGACTTTCCTCATTTTTACTGTCATTTAAGTCTTTCTAGGTCTGATTCCCCAATTGCAGTAGAAGCCCATGATGCAGACATAAAAGTCATGTGAACGAGGTGAAGCTTCTGATTGGTTTTAGCATGCCCTTCCGTTGTTGGCAACACATCCACAAGGGGTTGCCATTCACATATATACGGAATGTCCAGTTCCCGAAAATGATTGCGGATCATGTTGTGTGCAAACACAGTGTAACTGATGACCGACGCTTGACAGCAGCGTTTATATCAGGTCAGTCTCAAGTATAGCTTTCAAAATAAAAGTGAGCATATAATGGTAATAAAAACGTTATTCTAAAAGTTGATTGCATCTGGAAAATCATCATTGATTCAGGCAGCAACGGAAGGCAGCAAAAGGTATGCAGGTGCAAGCACTTTAGGTTGCATAATGTGGGTGAACCCTATTTAGAAGTAGGTTTATTGCATCTCTCTGTGGAGGTATAATTCATTGACCATGCCAAGTATTATTAAACAACTGCCAACTTCTGATAAACACCTACTGTACACAATTCATTAGATGCACCGCAGTTTCCATGAAGTTTTTATTTCTGACCTTTTTGTCTAATCACTTGGCTTAAACTGCCTGTTTTTTTTGCCATTTACTGATAACTCATTGAGAAGTGCACAAGCCTATAGCGTAGAAGTAGAGGATTGAATTGTGACCCGCAGGTGAGTTGCTTATGGATGTGCACTTGGTTTGCAGTGTATTTGTGAATTATTGAATCGGAGGCGCTATTGCATTGTATTAGCTGCATTGTTGGCATTTACCCATGACAGCCATTTTAAACTGGAAAATAATTTAGATGTTGCATATAACGTAACAATTAAGCTGCTGTGTGTGTCCAAGTGAACATGTAGCTTATTGTTACCCTTTATTTTTATGTGCTTCTAATAATGTTATCTGGGGCAGCTAATATCTGAAGTTCAACCCCCTAACATTCAAGCAACGCAGACTTGTGCAGTGGAGATTGGTCAAACAAAAATGTTGAATTTAATATTAGAGGGTGCAACATAAAAGTTTCAAGAGAACTCAACATGAATGAAACTTATCTTAATATTGCAAACTATAATATTATTGACATGAAATAGTAATAAATATTTAGTTTCATCTTATTTCATGATTTATTTCTTTACTTATGGTGACAGTACTTTTAACCGCAATATTAGATTAAGAAGATTAAAGTAGTAGCAATTGCCCAACAGCATTTATTATTGTAGTTGGAAAGAAAAACAAGATGTAAGAATTATTTGTTATGTAATTGCTTATAACTAAGTCGTATTGATAGAACGTTTATAATAACTAAGAATAATAATAATTGTCAACAATCAATCAATAATAACAATATCTCTCAATAGGAGTGATGACAAGTGTCTGAGTTTCAAAACAGAGCATATCATAATAAAATAGTGAACATTGTCGGCCATAAACAACAATTCAATGAAGCATAAAAAAATCCTGTAAATGCAGATCCATGGTAACTATTATTAATGGCCATGAGTAATTATCTTTGTAGAAAGCACGTTTTGTGTTGGACTCGGTGTAGGTAAATAGATTTATTCACATGCAGCTGTGGAGTTGTTTACAGTGAAATTCAAATGTGAATAGCAACCGTATCGATTTTCTACAAAAGTAAACGATGAGGTATAAAAATTTAGTGGCTAGCAGAATCGGTAAAGCGTTCAAATACTTTTTTCAATTCAACCAAAAAATTTATTTTTGTTTTTCATCAGATCAGCAATATTTTTTTATTTATTTGTTGGTGAAATTGTTTTTTCCAGTACTTGTCAACTCCCAAATTTTCGTTGTATCATTGAACACTCTCTAACATTAGCTTCAATTATCCAACACATATTTTGAATGCTAGAGTCTTCGAGGGTGCAATAGCCACCGCAGATTGCTATTATAGCTAAGTGCTTATTTCATGTACATAACACTAAACATTTTTCTCATTTGGCATGTACCTAAATAACATTCTTTGAACTGCTTGAGAATAAAGCAAAGTCTGTACCACAGAGTGTAAAACTCTGCTCTAGTCAGCAATCTTTCCAATCGAAATAAGTGTAGAATAAGATAATATGTATTTGCTGTTACACTCTGGAGAGGTGGCAATCAAAATGGTTCAGTTATAACTTGATATATTTTAGTTTGCTTTTATCCTTCAGATACCATGTCAAATAACTTCAAATCCCAGCTAAAATGGTCCATGGATGGCCAACATCCACGGCATAGCGACAGTTCATGGTACTGGTATACTGGTGTGCCCAGGTCATTTGATGATCAACATAATGAGGGCCGTGAGATGCATCCAGGTAAGTGTGCGGTTATTTTTTAAATTCATTGTCTCCAATTACGGTGTTTAGTAAATTTTACATTAACTGTTTAGAAAAACATGCCAAAGCAATTTTACAAGTCGACAAGCTTCCATATATACTGAGAGGTTTGCTCCTCACGATTTACCTTGAGCAAAGTGTCACTGATAAAGCTATGGCTGTCAACAATTGTCCATTTGATGATTGCTAGGTTATTCTCTCACTGTTTATATTAAATATGAAGTTCATTGTTTATCTTAACTCCCATGTGAAGGTAAACATTAAACAGGCATTCACATTTAGGGCTTTGCATATTTTGGCTCGAAAAAGTTTTTGGTGGACAGTCAGCTTTTTGGGTGAGAAAATCCGACTAGTTGGCTGCTCTGACTGGCCATTGTAAAGCTCAACTGTTGATAGATAGTGAATTGTTTTTGCGTTAACTTTTAATGTTGAAGATTATAAAGTATAGTGTTTGTAGAGTTTATATCGCAGAGGCGCACAGTCACCGATGTAGCAAATCTTTGCAGGATAAAATGGATTCATTATATTTGATTTGGTCTAAGGGGAATTAGTGAAACAAGTTATTTATATGATGGGATATTACAATTTTAGTGTTTTTTTATCTAGCCTGCTTAGCATTTCTTTGTTTTATTACACACACACAGAAAAACGTGGATGAGTTTCAATCTAATTTCAATCACTTCTTACTATCCGCGAACGTAATCACCTGAGCGATTGACACGCGATTGAACGGGGATTGATTTATTACCACGACCAGCGTACTGGTGAATAACCCACACCCAATCAAATTGAGATTAAACTTCAGATTGGGTTGGTCGAGCAGGGATTAAAAACAAGAGCATTCCTAATCACTGTAAATGCAGATTGTTAATCGCATGATGATTATTAATTGAAGAAAATTTATCACAAATTAAAACCTCAAAATGTCATGGGCTACAAGTTGGCCCAGTTTTTTTTGCTTACGAAAGGTTTATTGGTTGTACGGCGCGCTTGACTCAAAATAAATGAAATTATAGCCCATCTATGATTTTATTTGAGGAACACTTTTATTATCCATCAGAGGTATAGAAGGAGTGATCATGGTCAACAAATATTTGTGCATGGCAGACTTTGACTAAACCATGAGTATTTAGACCCATTTGGCATTCAGCCAAATTGACCAGAAAGCTAAGTGCATCCTGCCAGTTATCCATGAATTCACAAAGTTCAAGTATAACATATGATTGACCTCATTTACCAGACAGCGTTATAAATAAAAAAAATCAGGTCCAAAATAAAACCCATCGTTACTTATAAAATGCTGACAAATTTTAAATACCGAACACAGCTGACTCCACCCAATGACAATCTAAACATGGTTTACCAAAGTAACATTTATTTCTGTCACTAGAAAATAGTTTCCATCCACCTTACCAACACTCATGGAGTCAGAACAATATGATTGGTTCGAGGCAAACATTAGGCCTGTGGAAGATTTTGATGAATGGCAGTGGTAAACTGGTTGCTTAGCACTCCAATCTCCACACCAGTGCGCTAAAGTTCCAACCACAGCCATCAGAAATATGCTGTACCAGCTACCTATAAAAGGGCTGGAATTGTACATACCCATTGCATTCATTCACTCATGTCTAGCCAATCATCCTAGCGGATAGCCACCCTAGGACTTTGGTGTTGAGGAATAAAGCCATTATTCAAACCACACTCCGTTTAGTTTGTTTGAGCTGTAGGCTGTGTATGCCAAATGTTCCGGCAGTGCTAAAACCTAGTTGTCACTGTCGAGCAGCACAGTGTCCCCTCTCGAGGGAGGTACAATACTTGAGACTAGTGGATGTCCGTAGTAACAAGACCGAACTCCATCACAGGCCTCCTAACCAAGTTGATATGAGAAACCTATGAGGTGCAATAAACGCATTTTTTGCTGCAAATGTTATTGTGACAAAAATGATCATATAAGGGAATCAATTTTTGATTTCATTCTGATACTGGTGTTTATGATTTTTGCTGGTGATGCATTTTGTCCAATTAGGAATTATTTCTGTTTATTTCCATTAATTATTTTCAGATTTGCATACAACAATGTGAGATCTGTTTATTACTTTATTCTGTAACTGAAGTTTTTTCTAACCAGTTAGAGAGTTGAGGCAAAGTTTGTGGTTAAGGGGGGTTTATTGTAATGGTAATGAAGTTGCCAACTATATCAAACCACTGGTCCAACTTTTCGTTGCTTATTCTAGTTGGTGAAACGATCTCTCGAAGTATCGCTTAACAGATATATTGGTTTTGGTTTGCCGCGTGTTTATGACTATCAGTAAAAAAAAAACTTTATTAGTCTTCAATCAAACAGTTCAACATTTGAAGCAATTTTAAAATTGTTTTTGATTTATCTCTTAATTTTTCAATTGTTTTAAGAAAAAACTACGCAGCGCCTACCAAATTTTTTTGTCTAACTGTTTAAGTCACCAATTAGTTTGATGGTCCTATAGTTGCAGAGGCGGGCAAGGATAGAATGGAAAGTGATCAATTATTCACTTCCAAATCGGGTGAGTTGTCCTGAGAATCAGTAATTATTACAGCATCATAGCTTTTAGTTGCAACAAACTGTGAGGTGTTTAACATGTTTTGATTGAATAAAATTTCATGTACTACCAGGTGTTCTATGAAAGATGGCTTAATATGGAATTAAATTTACATTTGAAATGCTTGTAGAATCACAGCAAAAAGCTAGTACAGTAGAAAATGACCAGAAAAAGTTAACAGCTACAACATTACTGAGAGCATTTGCCATATTCACGACGTCTCATGGAGTGACTCATATATACTCCGCTGAAGGTTGGATTGTTGAATGGTGATTGCATCCGGATTGCAGAAAAATAAGTGTTAAACACAGATGCCAGTTTTGGAGGCCGATATTGTTCTGCATTGTAGGAATCATAAAGAAGGTGGTTTGGTCTATCTTTTCTGTGGCGTGTCTATCTTGTCTTATCGCTCATCTTGTCTACCTGATTTTGGAATATGAGGAGCGTCAGGTTACTACACGGATCGAAATGGTGACTAATCGTTCCCTCTTGTTCCCAGGTACCTTCTTTATTTATGATGAGGTTCTACTAAAATATAGCAGAAGCAGTTTATTATTCACTTTATTTATTGTTTGTAAATTGGCCACTATAATTATTAACACATAAGAATATTTGTGATAAGTTCGCACGGTGAGTATCTAAAAAACTAAATGAAGTTTTAAGTTGTAATAATACTTTTTATGTGGAATATGGTCAAAATATTTGAATAAGCATAATCTAGAATTGTTTTGTGAAGCAAAAATTAAATTCTAATTTTTTTTCCAACGAAGATATTGTTTTCAGCAACAATTATAAGTATCAACCTTTAATGACAATTTATTTTACTGCAATTATTTGAAATAACAAAATTAAAATATATATTAGATTTTAGAATTAATGAAGGCCTAACATGAGCCAAGTTTTGCGTTTTTTTTTAGTAAAATTAAACAAGAAACGCTAAAATTTAAATTGCTGGGTATATCGATTATTATTTTTTTGCAATATGATTGTTTTATTATTATTTTACACCAGGTGTTGTTTATTTATCAAAATTCAATATATCAGCTGTTGCTGATATGGACACGTTCTTAAATTTATAGAAACGGTGTGTTCATATTTGCCAACTTGGTTGGGGTTTGATAAATCTTTTCCATAATTATTGTTTGTTAAGATAAATCCAATAAGAACCACCGCTGCAGTGGAAGTCATTTCTAACAAAGTTCAACTGTTGCGCTTGTAACGCTTGGAAAAGTCTACCTCACGATGCATCGACTGCGTAACATTGTGATTGTTAAGGCTGATTGAAATTCAGCATTCAACTTTTGTGCATATCTTAGCGTTCATCCGTCCATTTTGCATTTATATACATACCCTTATTTTTTATATGGTTGATTTCACGCACATACCCCACCAAGTGTTTTGAGTAGCACTTGAACGGTTCTGGTGAAATAGATTGACTGATTTCAGATTCCTGGCCAACCATTGTACCTTTTTGTTCATTTAAAAGCATTTTGTAGCTGTTACTATTTGTAACAACAATGCGATCAAGATCTCTACGATGCCTGAAAACTTGAAAGCAATTCTTAGAAGCCATACCGATAAACACAATGACTCGAATGAAGAGCCCCATCTTGAGCTCTTCACCTATTTAGCTGAAGGTAAAAGGTTTACTTTTCCTCATATGTGCATCACATTTTGCGTATCGAATAGCATGTCATCCACTTTTCTGAGTTCTCTAAAACTAGTTGATTGACACCAAAATTGAATACAACTTGAAAAGTGAGCATGTGTCTAATGTTAAAGCCCTTGTGCATGAATATCGATGAAAGCTTGAATGTAGCTGTGTCCACCATCGATAAAACGAAGGGTAAGGATTGTGCATGCATATTTTTGTTTCTGTAAGAGCAGCCATTCTCACGGTGCAGCAGTTCAGAGATGATTGCGTGTTATGCCATAGCTGTTACATCACAGGGGTATTGCTTTTTCATTAGCTTTTAATGAAGAGAGCGCAGCAAAAAGCTTTCAATTTGCTGTCAAAACTAGTTATCAAGTATTGCAATACATTAAATTGAGGCTCTCAGCTGCCTTTTTTAATCATAAGTTAAACTTTTTTGTTGGGACTAAATATAGGTATTTTTAAATTCAAAAACCTACTTCAAGGTGTTGAATGTGCATACATCAACTTAAATACTTGCGATATGCTTGGTTAATCTAGTCAATGAAGCATTTCACTTGTCCAATCAAAATGAATGCTCAGTCCACCCGATACCTAATCACGGTCCATATAACTGGGAGTTAACTTCACACACCATGCCAATCACTCGCAAGTAAAAACAATTTTCATTTTTGTGAATCACACAGAAATACTCCACTAATTGGGATGAAATTTTCAGGTTATGTTCTGACAATGTAGTTGTTCCATCCTACCAAAAATTATTGAAATCTGCGGCTATTGAATTATTTATGCGCAAGGACTTCAATGATCAGTCACTTTTGTTAACTTTTTTTTCTATATCACACAAGGCACACAACCTTAATTTGCTTTCTTTTAGTATATGCAACTCTTTGTGAATGTCCGCCAATCTATGATTTACCCCAATCAGAGGCCTTATCGACCTTGGGTAGATTTTCAGAGAGATTATTTGTCCAAGAAACCCAAACAGTTTTAAGGCTTTTTTGAATAACCTGCTGAGTGAATAGAGTAGCATAGTGCAGTTTCTTATAAATTAAACAAACCCTCAGGTACCCAGTCAATTACGTCCTTGAAATTTTATATTTTGATTTATAAAAAGATCAGTATTTTAAGTTTTTATGCTACTACAACAACATATTGGTAACCATGAGCAAATATCATGTCGTATTGTTTGGTCTATTAACTAATTTTTATAGATAAGAGTTATCACACAAATTTTTTTTGGATACATAATAGCAATAAATAAGTTGGCGGTAATATATTTACATAACAGGGGGTAAAACTACATTAGATGCAACAAGTGCAAGGAGTAACAGTTATTATCATTTACAAGCATTTGATCGAAAAGTTAATAGTGGTTAGTGTAATAAAAATGAAAGATAATCAACAAAGTTAACTTTGGTATAATATGTGCTTTATATTGGTCTACTTTATATAAATATCACTGTAGAGTAGCATTTCAATTACTGTCTAACAGGTCTAGCCTCTGCTGGCTGGTGTTTTGGCAACAAAACTCGCGTAAGCACCGAGTGAATGTGTTAAAACTGTGTATGAGGAGTCCTGGCCTTGCAAAAACAATTTAAATTACTTGGGAAAACAATTGAGGTTTCCAAAATTGTCACAATGGCCATTTTTGACTGCCCAGTGTCACTCCTGCTGTGCTTAGATCAAGAACTAACTTGATTAATTGGTTGATCGTTGTCAAATCAATGAAGCTGTTTTCATGCTGCAGGCAAAGTGGTTTTTGTATTTGCTCAAATGGTGAAGTTTTATACAAGATGTTAAACAATATACTGTGGTAGATTTCAGTGCACTCTAGTGGTAAACGGGTAGTTTACACTAGGAACCTTGTGAAGCAATGCGCGAGGCTTCTGCCCACAGCATTTGGTTAATAGCTGTTGGGTAGGAAGTCATACTGTGCCGGTAGCATGGTAAGCAGGGCCGGTATTGACCCCTGCAGGGTCGGTAGTGACCTCTACCGACCCGGTACAGCTGTACTGGGCCGGCACAAGATGGCCGCCTTAGACGAGGATCTGTAAAGATGTTCAGGAACTTAGTCAAGGTCGTAAACAGGAAGTGACTACCCCTAAAGTACCAACTTAGTGGACCTGATTCTATATACAGCCTGTGGACCCTGTAGGAGATGTCATTGGACAGTTGGGAGAAAAGACTCCGCCTTTAGCCACTTGGCACCTCCTTGTATTATCTTGCATTGCATTGTGATTGGTTAAGTATTTATATAATTGATGTCATTGGTTGCATTACTTCCTGTGCATTGTATCTTATATGTTTTGTGTTCCTTAGCTCTCCTATAAAAGGAGAGCTCCTACTGATAATCAGTGCATTCATTACAATGAGCCATAGCATGTATTCTTATATTGCTAACCACCTAGAGGAATAATTACCCTCAGGACTGCTTTGTAATAAAGCCACTATAGCAAACACTACTCGGTACTGTTTGTCTGAGCCATGGGCTCTTGTCTTACCGGGTAATTCGGTTGCCCTATACAGTTGTCACTGTCGGTCAGTACAGTGTCCCCTCTGGAGAGAGGTAGAATACTCGAGACTAGTGGATGTCCGTGGTAACAGACCGGAATCCATTACATTGGTGGCAGCGGTGGGATAAACGGTACCTTCCCACGCTGTGCTCTTTCACGCTACCCTCTGGCCCTGCGAATGCACTGCAGGCCAGCTACCACTGAGGAAGGAGAAGTGATCTACCGGGTGTAGATCTGGAGAGAGGAGGAGAAATTGATCTACCGAAGTAGTAGATCTGAAGAAGCAATTGACACAAGATACTACCGGATTTCTCTGCAGGTTCGTTTGAGTGCGCTCCGAACTGCAGCAGCTATCCCGGCACAGTATCCACTACTAAAGGCTGTCTGCATCAACCGTAGAGCTTGCTCCGTTTGCAGCAGTCCAGTACAGACGCTACAGTATCTCCTACAGGCTCGTAGAGTTCGCTCCGACCTGGACATAGAGGTACCGGCACTGTGCGAAAAGAAGAAAGAGTCGTGTATCAGCTATACAGACTCAGCTACCAGAGGTTACTCAGCTTGGAGTGTTACTCAGCTGGTAACAGTGACCCCGGCACTGTATCCATTTACAGTGTCACTACACTACTGCCTGTAGGCCCGTAGAGCTTCGCTCCGCCCTCCAGCAGTACAAGAAGTTTCGTAACGGTTGTTACAAGCGACGGAGTGCCAGATACTGCCACAGTATCCATTGGACCAACCCCTAGATCTGCTAGAGCCACTGGAAACACAGCTACCGACCCGGATCTGACCTATACCGGCCCGGGATCCAGTTGTACTAACCATTTCTTAGATTTGAGTTGAGATCACTCCTCTATCTGCAAAGAATGGCCACCCAGAGAGCACGCAGCGCTGGTCGAGCACCCGCTGGCAACCCAGAAGCTACAGCCATTGATAGATTGACCGAAGCATTGACGGCTATGATGAGGCCCAACCAAGACAATGCACCAGCTAGACTAAAGGCTCCGAAGTTCGACGGCGAAGGAGACGTCGAGTACTTCATCAGCCGATTCATTGAGGTAGCCGAAATGAATGAGTGGCCAGAGAACACGGCCATGTTATACCTAAGGGATGCATTACGAGATAAAGCATTGGACTGTGGAAAGCCTCCACAACTGCAGGGTATCTTTGCTGCACTACGAGCACGTTTTGGGCTAACACAAAGGGAAGCTATGTCCCGGCTGACCAGCCTACGCCGCCAACACAAGACGTCGCTCCAAGAGCATGCCAGTGAAGTAGAGCGCCTAGTGCGCGTTGCGTATGCAGATCTACCTCACCGACCCATGCAGAGGATGATGCTGGACATCTTCAGCACCACAGTTGGGAATGCTTACCTGCAAAGGCACTTGTTGGCCATGCAGCCCATGGACATTGCTGAAGCAGTCCGGGCCGGCAACGAGTATATGCAGATAAAGACACCGCTTGAAGAGGGCCGGACTCGTGTACGGCTGGTGGAAGAGGATACCGACGAGGAGGAAGAAGGACGAGACACGGTGGCCAATAGCCCGTCCCCGCCTGTCTCCCCCACTATTCCAGCGCAGCAACCCCACCACGCTCCCGCACCTGCCAACCCGGATCCCATGGCCACGGTTATGGACCGTCTGAAGCTTCTGACTGAAGAATTGCAGTCATTGACCACAACCAGGCAGGCCGCTACCCTTCCATTTGTAGAATCGCTACCTACACCGGTAGCTGACTACAGTCGGACAACTCCTGACACCCCCTACGGTCCGGGAACTCTAGAAAGGAGTGGACAGATCCCTAGGAGAGTGCAAGCAACCGTCCCACCATTGGAGCGACCCTATCAGGCCAGCTACTTCCTGGATGGAAGAGTGGCCGGTCAACCAGCAACCCTGTTAATCGATACAGGTTGCACAACTAATTTGCTGTCAAGATACTTGTACCAGCAACTGCCCGAACCAGTAAAAGACACATTGCAACATAGCGATGCACATGGACTCATGGCTGATGGGTCGAGGCTCCCCTTTTTCGGTACACTACAAGTGGACTTGCAACTACAGGAACTGAGAAAAAGCATTAACTTCGCCGTTAGCGACATCAATGAAGATGCCATAATTGGCATGCCATTTCTCACCTTACACGAATGTGCCCTACGCTTTCCAGACTCCGAGTTCATTATTGATGGACATGTGCTACCTTGTACGGATAAACACGGGCAGCCACTTAATGACAGTGTCCATCTGACACGAGGAGAGCTGACAAAGGGACCCCCTTACACTCCTGAAGAAGAGGGCGTCCCCCATCAACCATCCGCTGTAGAGAGAACTACAGGTGGAATGCCCCAGGCTGTGAAGAGCCCCCCGCCACGGGTAGAAGGCAGGAGATTTGAGCCGGATCGGACGGCAGCTGCTGGAGAGAGGCAGTTGCCCTGCAACCACAAACCGGCTAGGAAGAGACCGAGAGGTGAAACAAATACTACTCCAAGACCAACGGCCAGCGTGCCGCGACTGCCTATCCGCCACAATGAGGAACTGCTCAAACGACTGGAACGGCATAACCCCGTACTACTGAAGCAAACCCACTCTACATTACCAAAGTGCCGGCCCTCGGTACCACGGAATAAGTCGCACGGCTATCCTGCCCAGACTACCCGTGTCTCAGAACAACCTGGGACCCCTCAGAGAGCCCCCGCCAGCCGGCAACCAGTAGTACTCTACTTCCTTCCAGGGCGGATAGAAGGCCATCCCGTTTCTGTGCTAGTGAATGCCGACTGCACCCTCAACCTATTGTCTCAACAGGTCTTCCAAACTCTGTCCCCCGCCATCAAAGGTACCCTACGAGCAGGACCTCCATACGGAATTATGACGGACGGTTCAAAGGTACCCTACTTAGGCACCGTGACGATCCCCATCCGCCTAAGGGAGGTAAAAGTGGACGTCACCTTCACGGTGGGGCGAATGAGCAGAGACGCCATACTAGGCAGACCATTCTACCTCTCTCAACGGTGTCAGTTACACCCTGAAGAGGCAAGAATAACGGTCAACGGTCACCCTCTGCAGTGCACAGACGAGCAGGGCAGACTACTGGTCAATAAAGTACAAGTAGTACGAGCCGTCACTATCCCTCCGTGTTCAGAAATAACACTAGTGGGACGAGTCAACTCCAAGAACCATGGACCCCTTGGTATGGTGGAAGGATACCCAGATGCTCCCCCTTTGGCTACCAGCATCAACCACCCAGATGGACAGGGGCGGATAATCGTGCGATGCATGAACCCAACTGATCAACCATTGGAATTGAAAGCAGGACAGACTATTGGGCGATATACCCTCTTGGACCCGGCACACTGTCCCTCTTTGGACTCCCTCCCACAAATGGACACGGAGCATCCTGTAAACCTGGAAGCGGTACCAACGGTGCCCGTCCACCTAGAGGACCTGTACAAAAGGGCCCTGTCAAACTGCAAAAGCAACCAAGAGGCCAGACACCTCGCCCAGCTGTTGGGACAGTATGGGACCACCTTTAGTGCTGGAGATCATGACATAGGACGCACCAATTTGGCTGAACATAGCATCCCCCTCCTACCAGGTGCCAAACCTATCCGTCAACCCCCTCACAGGCTGGGACCCCAAAAGGAAGAAGAGGCGGAAAAACAAGTCGCCCACCTACTGAGCAAGGGCCTGATAGAGCCCGCCACCGGAGCATGGAGTTCCCCCGTGGTACTGGTTAAAAAGAAAGATGGGTCATGGCGGTTTTGCATCGACTACCGCCGGCTCAATTCAGTAACCCAATTAGATGCTCATCCCTTGCCCCGGATAGACGAGAGCCTGGATGCCCTCGCTGGAAGTAAATACTTCAGCACACTAGACCTCGTCAGCGGTTACTGGCAGGTACCCCTAGATGAGGACGCCAGCGAGAAATCAGCATTCTCTACACGAGCAGGGCTCTACAAATGGAAGGTGCTGCCGTTCGGCCTCACCTCGGCACCAGCCACCTTCCAGAGGCTAATGGAGAAGGTCCTTTGCGGGTTGCATTGGAAGACCTTGCTCCTATATTTAGATGACATCATAGTCATCTCCCCGGACTTTGCCACTCACCTTGAGCGGTTGGCTGAAGTCCTCCACAGGCTACGACAGGCAGGACTCAAACTGAAGCCAGACAAGTGCGACTTACTACAGAAGCAAGTCCGCTACTTAGGACACATTGTCAGTGAACAAGGGGTAGCTACCGACCCTGATAAGGTTGCTGCCGTCGCCAACTGGAGCTCCCCTCGAGACCTGAAAGATCTCCAAGCTTTCCTAGGGACGGTAGGGTACTACCGCCAGTACCTATCGGACTTTGCAACGGTAGCCAAACCCCTCACCAGACTCACAGGGAAGAACGCTTCGTGGGAGTGGGGCCCAGAACAGGAACAAGCTTTTACCCATTTGAAGAAGAGCCTCATTACGGCTCCCATCCTAGGCTACCCTGAACCCCAAGGGTCATACATATTGGACACCGACGCTAGCCATGACGGCCTAGGGGCTGTCCTATCTCAGATCCAAAATGGTCAGGAAAGGGTGATCTCGTACTACAGCAAAACGCTGGGCTCAGCAGAACGTAACTACTGCGTCACCAGGAAAGAGCTCCTGGCAGTAGTGAAGGCTGTACGGCATTTTCGGCCATACCTGTACGGACAGAAGTTTAAATTGAGGACGGACCATGCCTCGCTGCTATGGCTTTGCCGAAAGAGAGAACCGACGAGTCAGGTAGCCAGATGGCTGGAAATTCTCTCCGAATTCCAGTATTCAATCGAACATCGGAAGGGCTCGCACCATGGCAATGCCGACGGGCTGAGCAGACGCTGCCCGGACACCTGCCGTCAGTGCCAACACATCCAGGAAAGGGACGGTGGGCCCACTAAGGATGAAGTAGCAGTGGAGCTGACTCACCCCCAAGAGAGAGCAACCCTCTCTCCCAGCAACGTCGTCTCGGCTATAGGCCACCCAAGTGTAGCCACCCCAGACTCCGCCTTGGTTAAAGCGCAACAGGAAGGCCGACACGAAGTGGCCATCATGTATGCCGCAGTCTTAGGGAATCACACCCTGACACAAGAACAACTAGAACTGGGGAGTGGTGAGCTACGGACCCTGGCCCGCCGACAGTCGGCCATGAGAATCAGGTCTACCGGTGTACTAGAGATCCAGGTGGCAGTCAAAAAGAAGTCTCGGTGGTGCGCCCTCTGCCCTCCGGGACTGCGAGGAGCCACCATGTGGCAAGTTCATGAACTGGCGCACCAGGGTGTAACCCGTACTCAACGGAGACTATTACTCACCTGGTACTGGCCAGGGGTGTATGCTGATGTCAGGCGCCTCGTACGGAGTTGCGAGGTCTGTCAGCGCGCAAAAACAGGAGGAGTCCACCCTAACCCCCACAGGCAACGCATGTACGCTGGCCGCCCTTGGCAAAAACTGGCGGTTGACCTGGTTGGACCACTGCCCGAGACGGCAAGAGGAAATCATTGGATCTTAGTCCTGACAGATCATTTCACTCGTTGGCAAGACGCGATAGCCTTGCCCGATGCAACTGCACCCGTAGTTGCCACTGCTCTCGACGAAAGAGTGTTCTCATATTTCGGGATCCCTGAACAAATCCATACGGATCAGGGGGCACAATTTGAGAGTAGCCTGATGCAAGAACTATGCTCCCTATGGAACGTAGACAAAACTAGGACTACCCCATACCACCCACAAGCTAACGGGGTGGTAGAGAGGAATAACCGAGTATTAGGCGATTCCCTGAGGTCCCTACTGCTGAGAAGACAGCCCAACGAGTGGGACCTGCTGTTGCCACAACTCATGCGTGCTTTTAGAGCCACACCCCATACAGTGACCGGAGAAACGGCAAACTTCCTCATGATGGGTCGAGAGCTCCGCCTACCCGACCAAATCACCTGCCACCCTCCGTTACCCGACCAGCTCCCTGTGCACGCCTACGCTCAGGCGCTCAAGGAGAGACTAGAGGAAGTACACCACACCTTACGAGAGGAACAGACCCAAATAAGGACAGACGAAGGGGAGGAACCCACCACGTTCGCCCCAGGAGATCAAGTATGGCTGCTAAATCGCAGACGGCGGAAAGGGGAGAATCCCAAGCTCCAGCCAAAGTTTGTCGGACCATTTGAAATTGAGGAGGCCTACCACAATCACACCTACCTTATTATGAGGCATGGCCAGAGATCCGTGCAGAATGGGTGTAACCTGAAGCCTTACTACCCCTGCACCGACCCCCGGGGTCAAGCCCCGGCAGCGCTTGAACCCAACCGTCGACCCAACATGAGGGGCGCCACCCGGAAGAAAAGGAGGCCACGAGAACCAGTGGAGACTGAATACTTTCCGCCCCCTACCTTGCCAGAATTCCCCCAAATCAACAGACCGGTACCCATGGAAGAGGATCCAGTAGGCTTACCCGAGCCTCCTCCAGCCGCCACTCGGCCTCTACCACAGACCCCGGATCCGACACCTCACCTTCCAACGGAAGCCCCCATGACGAACCCCAGGAGCCGTCCACAACGGAATGTGGGACCTCCAACCAGATACGGAGAAGCCTATTGCCACTTAATATGTGCCGGCGAAGACTCCGACCAGCAATACCAGGAAAACTTCCCTGCCCTTCCTTCGCCAGACCCAGCAAAACGGTTGGCCTTCCCTCGACCCACCTGTCTTGACCCAGCTAACAGCCTCGTCAAGATGTCGGTTCGACATCACGCTTAACTACACATATATAACCTGGGTACAAGTGTTACCCCCCACACATATCTACTCTTAATAATTTATTATTAAAGCCAGGCTATGACTTTAATGGAGAGAGGTATGTGGTAGATTTCAGTGCACTCTAGTGGTAAACGGGTAGTTTACACTAGGAACCTTGTGAAGCAATGCGCGAGGCTTCTGCCCACAGCATTTGGTTAATAGCTGTTGGGTAGGAAGTCATACTGTGCCGGTAGCATGGTAAGCAGGGCCGGTATTGACCCCTGCAGGGTCGGTAGTGACCTCTACCGACCCGGTACAGCTGTACTGGGCCGGCACAAGATGGCCGCCTTAGACGAGGATCTGTAAAGATGTTCAGGAACTTAGTCAAGGTCGTAAACAGGAAGTGACTACCCCTAAAGTACCAACTTAGTGGACCTGATTCTATATACAGCCTGTGGACCCTGTAGGAGATGTCATTGGACAGTTGGGAGAAAAGACTCCGCCTTTAGCCACTTGGCACCTCCTTGTATTATCTTGCATTGCATTGTGATTGGTTAAGTATTTATATAATTGATGTCATTGGTTGCATTACTTCCTGTGCATTGTATCTTATATGTTTTGTGTTCCTTAGCTCTCCTATAAAAGGAGAGCTCCTACTGATAATCAGTGCATTCATTACAATGAGCCATAGCATGTATTCTTATATTGCTAACCACCTAGAGGAATAATTACCCTCAGGACTGCTTTGTAATAAAGCCACTATAGCAAACACTACTCGGTACTGTTTGTCTGAGCCATGGGCTCTTGTCTTACCGGGTAATTCGGTTGCCCTATACAGTTGTCACTGTCGGTCAGTACAGTGTCCCCTCTGGAGAGAGGTAGAATACTCGAGACTAGTGGATGTCCGTGGTAACAGACCGGAATCCATTACAATACTACGCTTGCAACATGATAGACTTCACTTCCCTGTTAGCATTGTGTCCATTAAAACACTGCTTCAAAGTACCTTTAATAATGTATAAAATTGAATATACATTAATTTCAGTTCATTCAGTTTCATTCAATGTAATCAATGTTTGTTTTTTCAAATCCAGCAATGCTCACCTTTTGCAATATTTATAAAATGTGAACGAGCATGTGTTGGTGATTGGAATAGTATCTCAAATGCTTTCATATATGTAAGTTCCTTAATTTCTGTTTATTTATCAGAGTTGTCTATGATGAGCGAGGAAGAGAAAAAGGCAACTGGGTATCTGTATAAAGAGATGATTTTTGAATGTTCATTTAACGGAGAGAACTGCAATCAATCTGACTTTTGGTCATTCTACGACAGCTCGTATGGCAATTGTTACACATTCAACTCTGGCCGGGGACGCGGTAGAAGAAACTATTACAGCACTCACGCTGGGCCTAGAAATGGTATCACAAAAGTTTCTAATGATACATTTAATATACCTACCTGCGTGGAATACTAGCAGATGCATGTATCATAGATCACAATAGCTCTATAATTTTGCATTCTACATGATTTATAGTTTAGATCAACGTAGTAACATTGCTAACAATTGAGCAGTTATTCAGCCCATCTGCCTCGACAGATATGTGCCATGCATGGATGTGCGTGTGTGTGTACACATGCATGAAGTGTGTGTTTGTACATGCGCTTGTGTGTGTGCTTGCGTGAGCGTGTCTGTTCTTACATCGTTGTGTGTTTGTATGAATGCATTTTTGTATGTGCGTAAGTATGACCTGGCGTATGTTAAGGGCATGTAAGGATTAAAAGGTGTTTATGGATACTACAAACCGTTGAGTTTTTATACATCAATACGATTGAAATGTGAGTGTAACTTTTAAACGTGACAAGTTGTTGGTTTTGGAATGGTTTTGTAGTTTCTACGATGGGTTTTATAATTTTATGTTATATAAAATTATGTATATTATATATTTTTAAAACTCAATGGATATTTTTTTACTTTGTGTAGCAGACTTATGTAACCAATGAAAGACCATTTGTCAAGAAATACAGTTTTGAATTGTATTTTATAATCAGTTAATCCTAACGCTCCGCATAGAATAGCCATCGGCATCTTCGTATATTTGACAGGATTGACTCTGAAGGTAAATGTAGGAGTCTATGATTACCTTAAATCAGAAACAGATGAAGCAGGTGTTAGAGTCGTCGTTCATTCCCAGGATTCCATGCCATTTCCTTCTCTAACAGGAGTGTATGCTTCACCGGGTCATACCAGTGACATTGCAGTGCGCCTGGTTAGTTTACGCATCTGACTTTTAAAATTTTCATGTGGCACTCAAGTGACAATGAGGGCGAAAGACATTTTTCTAACACCATTTGTTTAAGTTGTTAAAAAAAATGGTTATTTCTTCAGGCATCAAATTGTTTTCAAGCTATAAAAAACTGTTTCAATCAATTTGTTCCCATAGTTAGTTTTTATTTCGTTAACTGACTCATTTTTTCACTAGAAGTATCAGTACCGCTGTTTAAAATATGTCATTTTTAACAGTGCCAACTTTGAAGTTAAATAATTACAGCTTTTTAAAAGTAATGTTTTAATTTTTTTCATCTGTTAAGAAAGGGTAATTTTAGTAATCAACAATAATTATTCATAAACATCTTTTCACTTTTTAATAAGTTCTTTGAGTAAAGTTATTTGGTTTAGGCACAGAAGTTTTCTGCAACTGCCAAAAACTCTACGTATGACTAGCACTTGAACCCGAGACCCTATGTCTACGCCGCTAGCTTAGTGGCTAGACACTTTAACCAATTCACCAACCAGACCTCCCTAAAATGGAAGCTTCACCAATAAATAGTACTTGTGTACTGGTCCAATGGTCACGGAACTCTTACCTTTGCCACTTAGCGATATATATGTCATATTTTGGTTGGCCATTCTTTTTTGAATGAGTGTTTTCGTTGCTAGGTCCGTTTTTTGTTTTTTTTTCCTGATCAACCATGAAAATGAAAATTGACCTAAAAGCAAAATTACTCGTATAAGAATGGCTAAAAATATCACATATATACCTGCTAGGTGATTTAGGTAAGAGTTTCGTGTCCAGCAGTAAGGCACGCAGTTACCATTCACTGGCAAAGTAGGGATGGCTAGCTGGTGAAATTGTTAATGTCACTGGCCACTGGACTAGGCAGAGTTTCAACAGGGTCTCAAACGCCGGTCAGGCATGTAGAGTTTTTCAGCGGCTGCAGAAAGCTGTCATGTCTGAGAAAATTGACTGTAACGAGTGACCTAGCGACAAAAAATACTCATGCAAAGAATGGCCAAGCAAAAGTATGATTTATCTACCTCTCTAAAACAAAGTTTGACACGTTAGTGTTTGTGATTGGCCATTTTTAGATTTGTATACTTGTTGCTATTTCACTAAATTAAAGTCTTACGACTTCATAAATGGCGATGTGTATTTTTGCTTTTAGCAACATCTTTGCAAAAAAATGAATAATACAACAACATACAAGTCTGTTCATAGATTTTCCATGTGACGCTGGTTGTTATGAAACTGAGATGGTTATGCAATTGCAATGCTCTAAGTTTTTTTACATTTTTTTTCAAATGTTGTTACTAAATGATAACTCATTTGATTTCTAGTATCATTTGTGAGTTCTCAAAGTTACGGATGTGTTGATGCCTAAATTTGAGAGATACATTGAATTAAGTCATGGTGGATCTGAACCAATTATTTTATCTTTTGGATTAAACTGAGCTTGGTGATAAAAAAACGTTGATCACATCATGTTTTCAAACTGCAGTGGCAACATTGAAGTTGCTTCCATAATTCAGTAAATGCCGCAGTTAACTTGCTTATTAAGGTCTAAACAAACATGAATCACTTCCATTTACAGTCCAAAATCCAACGAATGGTGACGAAAAGGTTTGGCAACTGTACAAAGGAGAACATCATGAATGATTACGCCCAACTTTATGGTGTCGGATATTCAGAGCGAGCTTGTCTTAAAACTTGCTATCAGCGTCAGTAAGTGGACATTTGTGAATATAATTATTTTCAATTCCCGTTGAAAATTACTAAAACAAGTCGTATCACTTGTATTTTTCGTGTTCTCCGCATTAAGGCCCTCTAACATTTGTCAATGTTTGATTGGCTATATACTTGAGTTTGGTACCCAACTAAGTCCATACCCTCAGTAACAATTTAGGGGTGAATCTACAGACTGCTGGTTAGATTGTATGTACTGTAGCGGGTTTTTTATCTGATTGGTCCCAAAACACCACTGATATCAAGTATTGTATATCTTCCCGGAAAGGACATAGGCAGTATGGCCAGTGCCATTTGCGCAGTAACTAATACAAGTAGAACAGGACCCTCAGTTCAGTCATATCAGTCTGGGTAGTGAGACACAACAGCTTGTATCAGTCCGGGTAGTGAGACACAACAGCTTGTATCAGTCCGGGTAGTGAGACACAACAGCTTGTATCTGTCCGGGTAGTGAGAAACAACAGCTTGTATCAGTCCGTGTAGTGAGACACAACAGCTTGTATCAGTTTGGGTAGTGAGACACAACAGCTTGTATCAGTCCGGGTAGTGAGACACAACAGCTTGTATCAGTCCGGGTAGTGAGACACAACAGCTTGTATCAGTCCGGGTAGTGAGACACAACAGCTTGTATCAGTCCGGGTAGTGAGACACAACAGCTTGTATCAGTCCGGGTAGTGAGACACAACAGCTTGTATCAGTCCGGGTAGTGAGACACAACAGCTTGTATTTGTATTCTGTACTGCTCTTTGGAGCCAATCCCCTAGAACATACAACAATGGCAATAGCACTAAGGCAACAGGGTTAACAATATATCCAATAGTATACTAGCAAATCATACAATGGTCTAATACAGTATATCTAATATCAGTCTAATACAAACAACAGTAAATCATGTGAAATATCGATGCGAGGTTGATCATCAAGAAGACTTGAAGAGGTTACAACTCTCGTTATATTGATTGTCCACACAAAAAAGAAAAGTTAAAGCTATAAGCAACCAAATTGAAAAGGGGCGAAGTCAATAGGATGAACGTCTTGAACTAATTCTGTGGTCGGCGATTCTTGTCATCTAGTCCTCTGCAACTCTCAGACTATTTTTGCAATTGGGTAAAAAACAACTTGCAACTGTGCCTTCGACCATCAATTGTAGCAAAGGTGCAACCGCTTATGTATAAACGCGGCTTAAATCTCAGTTTGAGTTGGTAAATAGGACAGAATGCAAACTTTTGCATTGGCAACTGTAAGCTTAATGCTGTCACTCACCTATATACTCACCCCTTGCCATGCTTTGACAACAACCTAGATTGTTGTCCAGCAGCGAGGATCTTGCACTCTTGGCTTTGGCAGTGAATCCTGGCAAGTGTCACTAGACTTGGTACCAGTAAAAAGACTATCTTTCAAACCAAGTCAGAGTTGTGGAAATGGAGCGTATTCGCATATAGAATAACTCGAGCATTTGCTGTTTTTTAGTGCTTAATGAAGCGAGTTCTACACAAACTGCACCAAAAAAACTGTTTTTATATTTTGATGCCTTCACTGTCATTCCCTCAATTTGCTGCATAAGTTGCTAGACTATGAAGGTATTACAGTATCTAAAAAGAGGCTGAGTTGAGACCCAGTACGGATAGCCTGTTGCAAACTAAGTGAATTACCGTGGTCATATAGTGACAAGGAGGCCCAGAAAAAGTGGTTGCTGTGGAGATATGGGCTGCTCAGGCTGTTTCAAAAGACTTCCAGCTTTCTTAAGCACGGTTTTTTAATACGGAAAATTTTCGCCCAATTTTGTGAGCTTAGCTAAATTACTGACTTGATCTGTGAATAAAGCAATTTAATGGCGGTTGCGGCAAGAACAATGCAAATAGTTTGCAATTGCGCTTATACTGATTGCTTAAAGCAAATTTAGAAATAATTTTTAGACACTGATGAGCTTAAGGGAGAGACTCCTCAAAATATGTCATTATTGGGGTAAAATGAATCGCTGAATTTCGTTTCGTTACAGTTTGGTGACCGCATGTAAGTGCTATGATCCATTAATTCCATGCAATGAGTGTGATGCATCCCTTCCTTGTAAATTGGATGACCTAACTAATGGTAAGTTATTTTCTGCTTTTTGTTACTGGTTTCATATACTTATTTACAAAGTAGTAAACAGTGGTAATTCGGATAATTCGACCTTGTAGAAATCAATAACTTGACAATAAAAATCCAAACCATCAGCTGCTGAAAATGGCTCACATGATCATCTCCAACTCAACAAAATAATTTGCATCTTGTCGTTTTTTAAGCCAGTTGTCAAGCAGATTCTGTGAAAAGCGTTCAATAAAGCATGGTGTTGGCAAACAGTTTGTTATGGTATTGAAATGCAAAAGTTTGGCAACTGTGGTCGCAGGCTGTTTAACATGTAGTGCATTTTTTAAACGTACTCGCTCCAAAATCTGAGCAAGATAATTCTATGTATGAGTTTTTAATAACCGAAACGTAACTAGGATTCAAGGCTTTTAAGCAGCGATAAAAACACAAATGTTTCTAAATCAATATGATCTTACTGTACTAGGTGTATTCGCGACCTGGATCGATGAACATCTACGATTAATCATATTTGGGATCCACATCAGTTGGCGGCGAACGCATCGATCGAGGCGTTTAATTTTTATTACATAATGATAAGAAATAATATCCATCGATGCGGATCAGACGTGAAGGCATAAGGCATGTGCATTGTAGCGAGCATAGTTATTTTCACATGTGTAAGAAATGCATCAGCGGCGGTTATTGCGTCGTTGATTCCTCATTGGTACTATTAGCATGATGCATCGGTAAGTAGCAAATAGTGGTAGCGAGTCAAAGAATAAACAGTTTTACACTTGTCCGGTTGACAACGTTTATTTCAAAACAATTCATTCTTGATTAACTATAACATCTATCTTTATTGTTTTAACAAAATAGCTCTGTGTTTCATTATTGTGATCAATCTATTTCTAATATATCAATATTGTGCATGGAAATCTTAATAATTAATAATAAACATATATAATAATTAATAATATATAACAACAAAATAATAATAAATTATGCCAAGAGTGAACTACTTTGACACAAACGCCACCCACGTGGGTATACATTAATTTTTATGTTATGGATCGGTAGTGTTCGCGACCTATGAGTATGCCTCGCAAATTAATATTTTGTTGCTCGTGGGGATGGTATTTTGTGATCCATTAAAAATATTGCCACCGACTCATTCGCATTAAATAAATTACGCAAAATACTATTTATTGTACAGATCGATCCAGGTTGCGAAAACACCTGCTATTTCAAGAAGATAAAAACTGCAGTCGGTATTAGTAAATGATTGGTTACTGTTAATAATTTAAATAAACTTTATCGTTGTCACTTATCATCAAAGTAACATTTTTTTTCATTACTTGACGATAAATAATTGGTATACTGTTAACATAAGTTCACAATAAATTTCAAGGGAAAGGTTTTTTCTAGAATCATCCATATTATGTATGATATTACTATGTTATCATATACATTATCAGTTAATAATATATTGTATATATTCATTTTCTATTAAAATATGATAGTTCTAAAGTTTGTATGCTTTTCGGTCAGAATTGTATGAATGGTTTTCAAATTGTCTATACAGTTTGTAAAGTGCCATTTACGATGAAAATAATTGTGTAAATGTAGGAAATAGCCTAATAAACTGTATCTCGAAACAGTCCAAGTACTGACAATAAATAATAGTCAGCCTTGGCAGTTGCTACATTTCATGTGATAAAACTGTATATCCTGTCTAACAACCTTGAAATTTTACAATGTGTTCTTATTTTTTCGAAAACATTCAGACATCTTAAAAGGCAAACCACAAAATGTTCTGAGCCACTCTATTGAATCTATGTATTTTTTTTTACCCTTCAACAATCATTTGTATAGGATTCACTGTAGCTCTATGTATATTGCACTTACTGTAAAAGACAAATATGCGCATATTGTCATTATTTCTTAATACAACTCTATGTGTAGCTGTACATGCAAATTAATAAAGCTCTGTAAATGTGTTAGCTGATTATCAAGCATATTACGACTTCATCTACAACTTTATGAATACTTTATTCATGGATTAAAATCACTGTTGGATTATTGGTAGGACACGAATCCATGTTTTTTTCACATATCAATTTGTAAAAGCGAAGAGCGTTGAGGTATGCTTGAAAAACTGTCAATGTAACTGTAAATTATATTGTCCATAATGCACGTTTCTGTTCCCACTTTTCTGTTTGACCATTTCTCTAGCTTGTTTTTAATTCTGCATCGAGATGCAGAGATACTATTAGTTTACACATACTATTAGTTTTACACAAACTTGTACAGTTATGTTTTTCAGCTTACCGATTTGCAACGTGTTTCGAAACTTAGAAATCACTTACATGTATTTTGAGAGACAATGTAGGATTGTTGTGGATTTTAGTGTTATCTACTCCTGCATACACTGTACTTACACTCTGGCAGCCTTGTATTAGCCATTAGATGGCCAGAATGGTCGAAATCAATCATACAGCATTGACCGACCCTGCGTATGAATCAGTGCCGACCCTGTATAGGGCAGTGCCACCGACATTGCAGGGCCGGCAGGAAATAAATCAGCCTAGACTGAGAGTTGTAAAGTAGCCTGGGAGAAGCAGGGAGACATATCTGGGATACAACCACCCGTAAACTGGACGAAAAGACAAAATCAAAGGCTAGTGAAGACAAGAGACCAGGGATAGGAAGTGGCTAGAACTGTGATTGGTTGTAGCCTATAACTCCACCTACCCTTACATGGCGCCATATGTATTTAGCCCTATACTTGCCACTTGATTCGTTATCTATTTATATGTGATTGTTCATTTGCTCATTGTGCATTATCCTTATATGATTGGTTACTATTAAGAACCATTTCCTGTCCTTTCTTGTAAATTGCCTATAAAAGGCAGAACTTGTGCCTTGATAGATCAGTTGTAATGTGCCTTTTACTACTCGTTTTATTCTTGATGAATAAATGCATAGTTACTCAACAGCACTGGGTTATACGTCTGAGCCGAGGGCTTCTTACTGGTTGTAGAGTTGGGAATACTCTTTCACCCATCTTTTGGTATCATACCGACCTACTGTTGTCGCAGGTTAAACGGCAACTGGTTGCAGCTTACCTGTGGGATCGCTACCAACTCTAGTTAGTGGCTGTTAAGCCCCCAAAATTTAGTTCTGATAATCCATGGAGGCTGTTGTAGCGCGTGAATTTTAAAAACAATGGGAGCTCTGCTAAGAAATGCTATATGCCTGTTATTTTTTGCACAAACTTGCTTTTTGTCAGCCATTTGAGCCAAACTGTTCGTTTAAGGTAAAAATTTTTTGTCACAGTTCGATGTAAAGATGAAGTCTATGAAAGTTACAGTAATGGATCCCTGCCATGTGACTCTTGCTTCCATCCATGCAAGTACGTATTGTTATTGATTCCTGCGCACTATGTATATATTTATGCAGATACAAAATTGTTTTCATATGAGCCTACAATGTAGTATGATGTTCATATGACGAATTCGCCAATTCAATTCAAGAATCATGCCATTTTTTTCCTTTCATTTTATCATGTATAGTAGTTTATGCCGGAGTAAAATTGATAAATAATGGAGTATTCACTCAGTCGTCGAGTTCTACCATCAAAAGTGGCATTAGTAATTTAGTTGTCATTTGGTGATGTTTTTTTTCATGTAATGTATGTAAGCTTGTATAATTGTTCTTGGTAAATTTACTTTGTGGTTTCACCTGTAAAAACGTTTGATAAGTATTTTTGGATAGTTTATAATGCGGTTATTTTTATTGGCTAGTTTAAAAGCTTTTGTTTACTGTAGAGAGCTCAACACTTTCAACATTTTTAACAGAGAACTTTTTAGTTAAATGAAGGTTCCTACAAAATAAACAGGAGCTGCCCAATGTCGTATACTTCAGCTCGCAAAAGTTTTTCAGAAGAAACTTAAGGAAAAACTCAATGATGAAACAATGATTTTTTTAGCTGCGGGAGTTTAAATGATGACAATAGGACTACTAAGATTCCTAATGTATGTGTAAATAAAAACCATCATTAATTGCAAGAAATCATATTGTAATTATGTATGTATTAATTATTATTAATAATTATCAAGCCTCTTGTTGTAATGTTTAGCAATGGCACTATGAAAACCCTTTCTTTCATGTGTAAATTATTGATTAAATCTACTGGTTGAAACAGTATCTGATGTAGTTTGATTGAACAAACATTAAAAAGTATCAGGCCAAGTTGAGCACGTGCAATAAGACCTGCTGGCTATACCAACCAAAGAGCCATTATTTCGTTATTCACAAAACAACACTTTGTTATGATTCAATCAAAGGAACACTAAAAGAAAATGAACAAAATAATTGAAATTAGGCCCGAAGGCAAATACTTTGTTTTTATTGCGCTTGAGCATGTAATTAGCATCCATTTCAATGGAAAAACTTCCCAATCAAAATTATGATGCATCAAGTAGCAATCTGATAGTGCAGGGAATTTTACTGAAGCCTCCAGACATGTTTAAGCGAAGGAATTTCTCAAAGGGTGGGTTCAGAATGACTGCTGCAAAGCTGAGAGATGTAAAGGAAAAGAGAAGCGAAACCCAGCTTCCGGAGCTTTCTTATGATATTGTAGCGGATTTTGACTTCCGCTACCTTCCGCTAGGGGGTTGTGCTGGCAGACGCGCCGTCTGTGCAGCCACAACAAGGCAGTCAGCTTCTTCAGGCCTGACCATGGATGAAATATAACAGGATTGCCAGCTGCGGCCGCGTAATAGAAATTTTGTGACGAGCCAAATGTAGCCGTTTGTGGGAACCGCCATACTGCTCCGAAATGTTCAAGACCACTTGGATCTCGTGATAAATATCGTTTTCTTACGAGTTTTTACACGCTAAGTTCACGCCGTGGGCATACTGCGCTAGTTTTGACGGTTCAACTATTTTTACTTACAATACCATATCCGCTCCGAGAACAAAACTGTATATGCCAACGATAACATATATGTAATCTTTGGTATGTGGCAAACTTTATGCAGCTTCCGCTCCGAAACTAGAAAATCAGAACATCGCGTTAATACAAATATTTACGATTACTTTTTCGAGCTGCTATAGTAGTTTATGTTTCCGCTCCGAACAACCAGTTCAATATGGGCGCCATGGATGACTTCCCATTGGCCAAAATTGGCTACACCCCGTTCGGGTTTCTGGCAATCCTGTTATATTTCATCCATGGGCCTGACAAGTAACAGTCTACCTCAACCCAGAGGTGACCCTGTACCGAATCGGTATAAACACAGTGTTGTAAAGCGAGTGGCTGACTTTAACAACGGTAGCAAGGGGCCCTCTGCTCAGACATACACAGCGTAGTAGAGTGTAAATAAACCATTTATTCATCACAGAATAACAGGTAATGCTGGCAATACAAGACAAGAGAACACACTCTTGCCATATCAGTAAGTGCAATGAGTATGGGCAAACTTCTGCCTTTTATAGGCAGAGTTGTGGAAAAATACCAGCCATGCACAGGAAGCATGGCAGGAAGTTATATATGATATATAGCAACAATAGAATACATAGTAAATGATATTGTCCAATAAGATAAGCGAGACAAGTTAAAGAGCACTGGCGCCCATAAGTAAGGGGCGAAGTCCATAAGCAACTTGGCCAGTGATTGGTTGGTATAGTTCTTGGGCGTTACACGGCCTTGGGTCCACTTTCCTCTACATCCAAGGATAGTTAGCTTTGGGAGGTGGCATCTGGAGACTCTTAGGCTAGATTCCATCATCCTGGCCATGGCGGCCATCTTGTTGCCGACCCGGGATAGCAACCCAGGGTCGGTATAGTAAATACTTAGTGCCGAAGTAATAATAATTACTTATAAGAGCAATATAATTGCTGTAACAGATGCTGGTCTTTGTCTGTTATAATCAAGGGAGGCATGCCTGTGGTAGCCACCAACAGTGGGACCTCTGCGCAGTAGTGGTCACTGTATGTAGTCAGTAAAATCCACCACAATATTGCATCTGCAATATCATAGCAGAGAGGCAAAAGTTGAGTTTTTTATTCTTCTTGCTCTGACAGCTTCTTTGAACCTATCTAAATAGTTTGTTCAAAAATTTGAGCTTCATACAACAAAATTTTTAAGCTCTTAAAAAGTACTGCATTTCTATTTTTTCTCACTGAAAAAAACACTACGCTTGTACAATGGGTTTTTGCAAATCATGTTTTCTGGTGAAATATTGCTAACTATTGAGCTGTTGGTGTTATTGATAAATGCTTCTTTAAATCTCAAGAGTTTTTTTAACTAAATATTTTCAAATTTTGATAAGAGCGAATTAGGTGGGACTTGGCTAGAATCTCCTTTGTATAAAACTCAGTCCTAGTTGCAGTAAGAAGTTTCTTCAAAAAAAAAATCGAATCAACAAAATCTGATAAATATATACGCAATTTACCTGTAAAGGTATTTATATTAATTTTGTCATTCAAGTTCGAAACATGCGGAAAATGTTTACCTATAACTCTAACTAATATTTTACATAGAACGTTTACTTATGGCTGTTAAAAACCATCAATACTGTTTTGTGTATTTCCTTTTTTCATGCGGTTTTCTGCTGTTTACTCTTCTCAAACTCAGTTCTTGTATCCTATAACTGATAGCGCGAAAACTTCTGTTTCAACTATGAACTACGAGGAAAATCATTTGATTACTGCTAGCTTTTAAATAAGTACCAAAACTGGATTAGTCAGCGAGCCTTGTACAGTTCACTTCTTTCATAGTCCACTCATGTAATGTTGAAAAGAAATATTTTTTTCATCTTAGCATTACTCCTAACTAAATTCTTCTGGCTGGTCTACTCAGACTACAAGCATACCACCATTAGCGGCACACAGGTTTTATAGTAACAAGTTCATTTGGAGATTTATTAATGCACTGCTTGTAACCAGCAAGTACAGAGCATGTGCGTTAGTTCAGTTTCAAACCTGACTTGAGGGAAGTTGCCATTTGATGCATTTGCACTTGACTCATAGTGCTTATATTACAGTTTAGAAAAAATTGGCGGCAAGTGCTTGTAATTTTGTTATTTTTTTATAATTAAACAGCTTGTACTTAAACTTGAAGTGATATGAAATATTTTACACCTGTGAGCCCAAGACCCCTATTAATTGTCAGAAAATTTTGTCCGCGCTAAGCAAAGAAAAAACTTATTTTGGGCCAAGTCAATTTCTGAGTAGTAGAGAGTAAGTTGATTGGAAAAATCACAAGGAATGGCTGTTGAAGTGCTGTCATTAATAGTACTGTTTCACAGCTAGGAGAGATTTTATTTGGCATAACCAATAACTCTCATGCAGCTGGCTTTGTTGTGGTGTATGAGAATAAGTGCTAACAAAATAACGAGTGGTGAAATAAGGCCCTTGGTTGACTCCATTTATATTAGCTGCAAAAACTGTTGCAATATTGTACAATAAACTTCACTAATGCTATAAGGAACAAGTGTTTTCTTGTTGTAATCAAAAACCTCAAAGCCCGAATTGGTGATTTTTTATCATAGTGTATGGTGGCTCAGAACGTTTTGTGCTTTGCGTTTCAACAGGTCTAAACAATTTCCAAATAGTTTGAATGCTTTTGAAATAGTCTGAAGTTTTGCAAATCTTCTGAACGCTTTGTGAAATCGTATTTACTTTTTGAAAATCCAAGCAAATTTGCTGGTTCACTCTATCGATCATAAATCTCCAGTCCATTTATGGATTGATAATGTTTTTACTAAACACCGAACAGTTGAATTTTCTTTTAATAAATAAAAATTTATGTCTATTGATCTACGTTTATGTTGATAGAGTTGCATAAAGGCTATAAAGAAAATGATGGCGATCGCTTTTGATTCGAAAGCCATGTACGTTGCAAACATTTTCAATTATTTCAAAATAGTTCAGATTATTTCAAAACAGTTCAGGCTATTTTAAAATATTTCACACAGTTTGTAAATAGTTCGTATGGTTTGTAATTTTCTAAACATTTGAGTTATTTGCAAAACAACTATACTCTTTGTAAAATTTACAATTGTAAGACAGAAAATACAGTTTCATTGCACGAATCCTGCAACTGCTGAGGCCGGCAATTTATCTATCATAATCCACAAGCCCATTTTTAAACATAGTTTTTTGGGTCATTTTAATACAATTATCCAATAATTTAGAATTAAAAGATGCTTTGCAAACCATCTGGACTATTTCAAATCGATTCTTACGTTTTGAGAACGAAACCGTCTAACGTTGTGAGCCACCATAATAGTGTTTCCGTTCACTTAGAGTTTGTGAGCAATGTTTACTTTGGTTCTAAACATGATTTTGCTGCAACTTATATGTGTTTGCTGATTGCGAATAAATATTATTGTCTTTCCTTTCACTTCATTTTCAAATGCCAAATAAAGGGGTTTTACAAAGTGTTGTTTTATTTATTCAATTATCCAGTTATTATGCAGTAGTGTGAGATGTTCCACCCAAAGTTGTTAGGCCACATTGACTTCAGCTAATGATGGTTTTAATTTTTGTTTGCAGTCAGTCAGTCTATGACACCTACCTTTCCACAGCCAGATTCCCTGCTAGCAGCTATGTGGTATGTACATCTATGTGTCTATCATTTACTCTAATTCTCTTGGAATTCAAAGTTTTTAAGTATCTTTATTTTTCTTTAATCTGCATTATGTGTCTTGTTGTTAGTCATTCTTCAACACCTAGTTAAATGTGTTAAAACAAGAATCACCTGCTTGTTTTATTGTTTGTTAATTTCATAGAAGCCTTTTTCCATTGTGTCTAAAAGGTTGCAAACTGTCTTCTAAAGTAGTAATCAAACTTTTTGCTTGAAAAATAACGTTTCTGTTTTTGGTTTGTTGTTCCCAGGCTTGGTGATTGTTTGTTTTATTTATTTAATGAATGCATTTAATAATAATCAAGCATTTGATATCAAAGTGGCAGCATTGGTGTATGTACTGGTTGAGCAAAATAATGTGTTCTGTTGAAATAGATTGATTTGTATACTAGTGACCCTGGTGTGGGGATTAGTTTAGCAAAGTTTATATCCCAACTAGTCTTTATGGTACAAAATCAGGAGCTGGAGTGGAAACAGAATATTCACTATGACGGTGATTTTTTTCTGCTTGGAGTGTTTTTGATGATAAAATGTTTCAATTAGAGCTTCATAGAGGTGAACATAAATTACAACAAGATTATGCTAACAAAACTCGCCCACTACCTGCTTTCATTTTCACTTATAAATTCTACTTTATGCTTGGTAAAAGCTGCTGCATATTTTTCCTCAAGTCATACTGTAATGGATTCCGGTCTGTTTACCACGGACATCCACTAGTCTCGAGTACTATGCCTCTCTCCAGAGGGGACACTGTGTTGATTGACAGTGCCAACTGTGTTCAGGCAACCGAATTACCCGGTATGGCAAGAGCCCATGGCTCAGACAAACAATACAGCGTAGTGCTTGTGTAAGTGGCTATATTCTCAAGACAAAGCCCTAGAGGGTAATGATTCCTCTAGGGTGTTTGTGGCAAGACATGAGAATGAATGCAAAGATTAGAGTAAAAGTCTCTCATTTTATAGGAGAGCTCACAGGAACTTAATTAGCATAAACATGTAACAATAAGAGCACAGGAAGTTGTCTGACCAATGCAATGAGTTATATAAATAACTAACCAATCATACAATCAATAAGGGTTAAATAGATAAGGCGCCAAGTGGCTAAGGGCGGATTCCTGTCTCCTATTGTCCAATCAGGCTGTTCTACAGGGTCCCAAGGCTCTGGTTAGCTTATGGTCCTGGTTACCGCAGATGTTAAGGTAGGTAGCTTCGGTTCCTGGTTTGGTGGAAAGTTTTAGCTGGTTTCGGAAATTTTCAGCTATGGGAGCCATCTTATGCCGGCCCTGAGTCATCATACCGGCCCTATAGAGATCACTACCGGCCCTGTAGAGGTCACTACCGGCCCTGTACCGGTCCTGTATACTGTGCTACTAGCACAGTATGGCTTTTTTACCGGCACAGCATCTCACCGATGGCTGTAGGTGCATTGCCAGCAAATCGAGTGGAGAAATGGTGGAGCAAACTCCCAGTTTACTGTGAACATTCACCAAAATCTACCACAATACAATGTAGTCCCAACTCGCAACCTCCCAAACTATGTATGTTTGGTTTTTATCCCTGTATTTTAAAAATTACTTAACAAATAATCTGAGACCCAAAGAGTACTTCACACCATGACATATTACAAGCAGTTGAAAATGCCAACACAATGCTGGCTCTCTTTCTTGCCAGGTTTTGTTCTAACAGTTTTGCAGCTAGCTTTGTAGTTCAGAACTGACTTACCTGGAGGTTGTAACTCATAATGTCGAAGATTCTAGTGGAAAAATTCTATCTTATCCATGTCACCTAATCTCTACAGTGTTCTATCCCAATGATTTTCCTTTCTTGTCAATTTGGTATTCTTTCACTATAATATAATATACTCTCTGCTGAATTAAGACCCCCTTTCCTATACCAAAACAGTATCCACATTCGGGGTCCAGTTTATAAAACGTAAAGGACCTATACCGAATCACTATCGCTACTTACCTAGTCAGTGTGCAGTTGATGTGAAAGCCTGAGGTCCCAAGAAGTGAGAACCCTTATTGATTGTCACTTCTCTTTCTGTCCCCAGTGTAGGACCGCTTACCAAGAATTTTTTGTTACCCTATATAGAGTATCTCTAACTCTTGATTATCCAAAAATTCTCGCCAAGCTACTGGACCATGTGTTGACAACCTGATCGATTGTTATTGTGCATACTATTTTGTACTGCCTGTTTCTGTTTGTGCTTCTACTGTATAACTTTGTAAGATTAGCTAATTCCCAATAAGGAAATGAGAATTGTGGCTGTCTCTGGTGAATGAATTGTTCTGCCATTGAGAAGACAGAAACATTTGGGTTATTGTATTACTTACTACCTAAGCGTGGTTCACAAGCTAGCGCAGACCAGCGTGCGAGCCCTTACGATGTATGTGAACCCAGAATTTGCACAGCTTGTACAACAACTTTACTGCGACATCGTACGACAGAGCGTACAATTTTTTTTGCTTTTTTTCTCAAAAACCACTGCTAGGTCAAGGCTATTCATGTAAACATTGATGACATCAAAAAATGATAATAAATCATTAAATTATTATTGTTTTTACTTATAATTATTATTGGTAATTAGTATTATATATTATTAATTTTTTGAATGAAACATTATGATAGTTGATTTAAATGTGTAACTGTATATACTTTCTGTAAACGTTTATATAATAGCATAATAATTATATTGTTATAAATTAAGATTCAAAAAATATATATGAAGATGTAAAAAGATTATTAATCCACCATTGAACAATAGTTATGAATTAAATTGAAAATTATAAAACAATATTTAATAATAATATGAGTAACAATATAATAAAATTAAAGTTGATACATAGATCGATGTCATTGAACAACGATAATTCATTTAGTAAATGTAATCGTTGGTCAGTGAAGGCAGGCTTCAGGATTTCATCACCTCCCCGTCAAGAGAGTGATAATTTAAGTAAACATGTATCGCACAGAGTCGTACAATGGGCTGCGCTGGCTTGTGAGCACTGACAAATGTATGTGAACCAGGCTTTAGAATGCTAAAAAGATTATGTATGATAAAGTGTGTTATTCTACACCGTGATGTAACTTGTCTGAGTCTGGGATTCAACTTTTCTTGGTAACGTCTGCATTTGGAGTAGGCCTTGAACAGAGTAGACAGGGTGGACCCTGTGAGCGAGAAAGTGAACATGATAAACACAAGGATTTTTTATCTATTCAGAGCTGTTGTGTCCATAGTAGATGGTGAAAAACTACTACATTACATGTCATTCGTGTTGACGTTATTTGTCATAATCATGTTTTACGAAGTCTTTTTCTTTTATCAAAAAAAAGCCAGAGACCATATTAAATTCTTATTGCAACATGACCAACTTTGTTTTTACTTCAGCACTTTTAGAGACCAACAAAAACCCTGTGTCATATCATGCTAGTGTCATGTCATGCAAGTGTCATGTCATGCTAGTGTCATGTCATGCTAGTGTCATGTCATGCTAGTGTCATGCCCTGCTAGTGTCATGTCATGCTAGTGTCATGTCATGCTAGCGTCATGTCATGCTAGTGTCATGTCATGCTAGTGTCATGTCATGCTAGTGTCATGTCATAGCTCTACAGTTTTCATACATATGGTTTCAATCAATCATTAAGTCAAGGCTTGATGTCACACTAGGCCCTACTTTTAAAATAAATCTTAGTATTTTACCTTCGATACAATTAATGTACTTTTTGTTTTAGCTCTAATGTTTTACTCAAGTTTCAAAAAATTAAATACCTCTGGAAATTGCAATTATTGGAAAAACTTGCAGATTTTTATGGGAAAGTTTTTCTATTTGAACCAATTTAATATTCTCACAAAAATCTTTTATGAAACTCATGCAGGTTCAATTATTGCTGGCAGAGATATTTCCAGGTAATTAACTAAGTGAATGAATTTTGAAGTGGCTTGCTGAAAATAATTTATGCTGCTGAACTGGAGAAGTTTTTGTACCTAACCTTGTAAGTTCCATAAGTGTTCTATTAAAGACACTTGAGCTGCCACAGGGTTGTGCTCGCATAGAAAAGTGATAATTGCAGTGACCACAACAAAAGTCATATAGATTACATAGGTATTTCAAATGCATTCTGTTTGCTCAGATACGTTGGCCTAAATTTAATTTTGTTAAGTCGCTTGGACAAACTCATACACCTACTCCATTTGTACTTTTTTTTCATCGCTTATGGCTGTGAAAAATATAAAAATGCTAATACATAGCCAGAAAAAAATTGAACCAAATAAGTTGTCTCTGGAAAAGCTCTAAAATGATTGTTCCTATCAGACACCAAATGGGTTTGATATATTGTAATGGTTTCCCCAGTGTGTAGGGTTAACTGTCACAGGTACTTGCAAGAGTCCTATATTTGTCTGGCTTGTCTCTACTTGACGTGGTAGCATGGCAGCAGAATGACAAGGCTAGGTTGGTTTATCCTGCGCTGGATAGACCCGGATGCTGCTAATAAAGCACGCACAACTGTGTTCAGGCAACCGGCCTCACAGATATCACAAGATTTAGGGTAGCAATACTTTATTACCACTAACGAAACAAACAATGTCTAATTGTAAGCACAGAAGTGTATGCTTGGCACAAGTACAGAATAAAGAACGGTTAGTGACTATAAGCAAGGACTGAGTGAAAACTCAACGTACAGTCCATTTGCTAGTCACGCCTGAGTCCTCTGCTGTCTGAGCATCTTGTCCCAAAGCTATCTATCAACTGAAGAGCTGGGCTGAATACGAGCGTATTTATACGAGATAGATAATCAAGTAAGAACATAAATATATGATTGGTTAAATAAAATACCCCCAGCGAGGCACAACAAAAAAAGCAATAACGAGCTGGCATACTAATATGAGTCACAACTATAATTAGAGATATATGAAAGTGTCACTAGAGGCGGAAAATCCTTCCTGAGCTTGGCATAGGCGAACGGCAGTTCAGCTGTACTCTGTGAGCATCCAAGCGTAGCCTTCAGTGGGTAGTCTTGAGTAGAGTAGATATATATATAGCACCGGCTGAAGATGAAAGAGCTGCACTGTGCAATTCCATTACAATGTGCAACTATTAGAAAGTGAAATCCGCAATAAAGAACAAAAAAGTGTTAGCCGCCTACTTGTGACCTTATTACGTGAAGCGTCTTTTACAAAAGTGCTGAGATTATGTTTAACACCAACGCTGAATTAAAAGGTAAAATAATATTATTGAATATTGCTTAAGTACCCCATAAGTACGTAAGACACATGAAATATGTAACAGTTGCGTTTCTCTAGCACGGGTTCTTTAGCTCGGTAGTCTTATATCTTACCAAGTGCTGTGGCCAGTTTTGGCTATGTCATGTCTATTGCTCATCAATCTCTGCTACAGGATCAATTCACTGCTCACCTAAAAAGCAACCACCCAGACATCTTCGAGAAAATCGTTGACAACAAAAATGTTTTGAAACTTAAAGATGAAGTTTTTGATTCCAACTTTCTGAAGTTGAACGTGTTCTACCAGGAGTTGATGTATACGCAGTTCACTGAAGTTGATTCATACGAGTTCATACAGTTCGCTTCTGATCTAGGTAAATATATATGTTTGTGTGCTTTAGATTGAATATGTAGAACTTCCTCATTTCAGTGGGTCACGTCCTCCCTTACATCATGAAATAGACAGGCTGCTTCACCAAAAGCTCTTAAGTTAAGGGGTGGCTCCTTCGACCACACTCACTGATTATTTTGCACGTTGGGGTACAGTAGGCTCATTGCTGTGATCAAGCTAACAAGCATTGTTTATGGTGCCATCTACATTTGTCTCTCAGTACGAAATATTTCGTTTTAAAAGAAATGAGCCTTTCACCGTACAATAATGATATATATCAGCTAGTATCAACGGAATTGTTCGTAAATAACAAAGTTTATAAGTTTTCTGTCTATTTGAAGAAAACAAATCAAGACTCTAATATTGGTATGATTGGTTTATTGGTTTATTTAGTGAAAGATATTACAATTTAAATCTTGTTAATGTTTTTTGCTGTGGTATGTCACTTCAGGTTAAAACAATTCATTTCATATGATGCTCCACTACAGTGATGTCATGTAGCTCACTGATATTTCTTTCATTGGTCAGACTGACCTTGACCTTTTTTGTTGTAGGTGGCATGTTCGGTCTGTGGATTGGTTGGTCTGTGATGACTGGCATTGAGTTTTTGGTTCTCCTTGCTGATTTCTGCGTTTATTTTTGCAGCAAGTTTTAGAGAACTAATGGTAACAATCAATAATGAGCTTTTATATGTGCCGTTGACATTAAAACTTACTTTCACTTGTAGCTAGTTCTAAAATTTAATGGCAACAAGCACTATAATCTTAGTTTTTGCTTATTTAGTTGTCTCGGGGAGCGTACACTACATAAAGGTAAGAACCAGCAGCTTTTTTTTAGTTACTTTTTGCACATCTTTGTCATTTTTAAAACTTGTTTTCTGGTTTTCATCAGAATATTTGGCAATATCTGATCGCTTGATTAGAAAGCTGACCCTGAATTTTAGAAAATAAAACTCGGTGTTAAAGTGGTTAATCAGTTTAAAAAAACTCAAAACCTCAGGTGCTGGTCTAAAAGTGTCAAAGTATGAAATGGGTAGCCCAAGTACAGGCTCCGGTAGCCCAAGTACAGATTCCAAAGTCTAAAATTAATCACTGCAAACATGGACAAATGATTTCTGGTCTCTTTCACTTTAATGATTGACCGCCATAAGCTTATTTACTCAAAACACGCCAACAATTTTTTTATATGATTCAAAGCACCATGAAACCCTTATGATTTTGGCTGGTGTAGTGCTCCAAGACTTCAATTTTAAATGAAATTAGAGAGCAGCTGTTTATTCCCAATACACAAACATTCAAAAGTGGGTAAAAGTTAAAGGCTATTTTTACATTTTTCACTGCTTCTTAGTGGTTTAGAATTGTTTTATACACTCTTGCTTGCCCCCAAAGTATTAGCCAGTGTTTGCTGATTTTTGTGCAGTGTCTCCGTAATAAATTTTATATTCACTAACTTGAGACAGTCTTCTCATCTAACATAGGTATTCTCACAGTTTCAGTGACAAAAGCTTCCTACGCCAAAGATTAATGTTCATCCTTCAAAACTTATTGCATTGATTCAAAACTACTTCAAACTAATATTACGCCTGCTATTAAACTATTTACTGTATTTACACAAGTTTATATTTTGCAATTAGAACCGATTTCTTCACTTCATGTTTGATACCTTGACAAAAAAAGTATGTGATACACACTATGGTCATTTTGTAATGGGTTGGTTCGACTTTTACAAAAAGCACAGCTTGCTACGTTTGACTCTGTTGTCCTTAGTATCTGCAGCATTCAAAAGCAGTCATTATCTCTTAGATTGCATCTAGCTCCATTTCGAATCACCTCAACAACTCAGGTGGCCATTTCTGGCTAGAATCTCTACCTCCTGCACCTGGCCAGATCTCCATCCTCACAGAGTCTTCACTGTCTAACATGCAACCAGCCAGGCTACAAACTTTATTATCCTATCAATACTCTAGGTTTACAATTACGCAATGTAAGTAGTATTGTGGTATTAGTACAATTAGTACAGTTCGTTTGCTATCAAACACCAAACAGAGTTGCGCTGGGAGTCTACCCCCAGTCCTTGTAAAGGTGCTATGTCAGTAGAATAACTTGCTGTGCTGGTAGAACAGCTTGCAGGGCTGGTGGTGGCCTCCTGGCTGACCCGGTATGCTGATACTTCACCGGCACAAGATGGCTGCCTTAGCCGAGGATCTTCAAAACTATCTAGGATCTTACACTAAACCTGGGCCGGAAGTACCCTTCCTTGGATTACCAGATGTATCCACCAAAGGCGGGATGCAGCCTCAGAACTTTGTAGGATCTCTGATTGGACTATGGAGACATGACTCCGCCCTTTAGCCACTTGGCACCATTTTCATTTAACCTTGTTTTACTGCACGATTTGTTAACTATTTATATATCGATTGTCGTTGGGCTAATTACTTCCTGTCAACGCATGCCTATATGTAATATGTTAACTACTTCCTGTCAGCCTGCCTATATACAGGTTGATTTTACTTACCATCATTGCATTTATTCATGTACTGCCAACCACCCTAGTGGAAAGCCACCCTAGAAATTTGTATCTATGAATAAAGCCACCATTCAAGCTTACACTCTGTGTAGTTTTTCTGAGCCATGGGCTCTGTGCTTGCCAACTGATCTGGCAATAACTGATCACAAGTTGTCACTGTCATACCGGCACAGTGCGCCCTCTGGGGAGAGGTATCGTGCTCAAGATTAGTGAAATTCTGTGGAAAGCAGATCAAAATCCATTAAAGTATAAAATATTATCAACAACTGAGATCTCTATCAGCTGATGCTATATATAAAACTCAATTTGCTCTGAGGTTTAGATAGTACAACTTTATCAAGTCAAAGTTTATTTTTTCTAATGGGCTAGCTTTTGCTCTTTCTTGGGGAATGTTTTGTCTGCTTACCATTGGCTGATCAGAAAACATTTTATTTCTGTAACCAGTGATGCTTCCTAAATTGGTTCATTACGTCTTTAGACTAAATTAATCAATATATCAATTTTGTGTTATATTTAACAAGGGCTGATGCTATGAAAAAATCTAACTCAACTTCCAAAGTTGGTTCCAATTTTACCTTTTTGGGCCAAATTACTTTGAACAGGCCCAGAAGATGACATCTCCTGATTTTTGTCAGTTTTTATGTTTTTAGGTTTCTGTAGAATGGTCGGCGCTGAAGTGGTTTGAATGTTGATTGAGGGAAGAGTGTGGGGAATTTTTTTTTATATGTGTGGGTGTAACAGATAACGTGAGTTACCAAGGGCAGGCAACTTTGAAGGATTTCACTTAACTTCTGTATAAGCAAGGTTATAGGCTGTGACCTTTTGAAGAAGAATTTCATTTCTTGAGGAAGAAAGGGTGAGTAGAAGGGTTGGGGTAGGATAGGCAGATCATGTTGGTGCAGAGGAGAGATAAAGCGGTCTAGAAGGGGTGATATTAAGACAGAGTAAAGAATTGAAGAATTCGGGAAGTCAATTACACATATCAATCACGGTATTCAGGCAATATTCTTTTTCAAAATTTTGATACGTTGTGTGTTTTTCGATGATTTGTATTAGATTTCTGGGGGCCAGTCAAAATACCACCAACAAAACCTCTATCCCGCAGAGGTTATTTAGCAAACAACTTCAACAGAGGAGTATCTCAAACTCCACAACTGTAACAGAGCCCACAGCTCAGACTCACTATTCAATGCTTCAGAGTAATAACCAGTTTATTATTCTTCAAAAAGCCAGTGTAAAATTGTAGTGACAAAGTATCTCACTACTTGGTGCAATCACAAACAGTATCCCGATACAAGCGCAAGGAGTGTAAGCAAAACTCTGCCTTTTATAGGCAGAGGTACAGGAAATGATTGGCCTAACTATACATATAACCAATAACATATAAGTAGAACATAAATATGCGCATGAACAAACAGATTATAAATAACAAGCAATCAAGTGTGGTAAATGGGGTTAAATAAAGAAAGCACCCAAAAGTAGGAGGCGGAGCTTAGTAGCAATATTGCTTAGTCATTGTCTGATATTGCATTACCACTTCCTGGATTAGGTTCTAGAGCTGATATAGCTTGCGTTCCAAGGCTTGGGTACTTCTAAAAGTAGATAGGTTGCAGACTCAAGCTACTGCATCTTTCTTGTTCATTCTTCGTCCTCAGGCTACGTTAGTTCTTTTCTCCCTGTCCCAGTATTAATTGGCTGCAGAACCGGTAGTGATAGCTGCAGGGCTGGCAGGGTTGGTACCTGCCTTTTTACAAGGTTTCTGGCAGTGCCAAACTCATGGGAGGCTTACCTGACACTCCTCGGTTGTCAGGGAGACCTTGGCGCACATTATGTGGTACGTAAAAGTCCACTACAGGTTAGTGGGTATAGAATTTAAAAATTCATTGCATCTCGTTTTTTTTCTTCAAACCGAACCAGTAATTGGTTTTCTACTTACATCTTTCTATGACAACCAACTTATTACATAACTGTGAAAGTCAAAAATTGTTTACGCTAGTGGTATAAAACAACGAGAAAGTTTCAATTCTTTTGATTTTTAGATAAGAGGAACGGCGAGATGGCTAGTAAATAACAAGTGCAATATCACTTTAGCTATGGTTTGTAATAACTTTCATATCCTGTCCTATTTTTGTGAACAAATCAAACCAGGCGATGCCAACACGAGTAAACAACTCCTAATTATAGCTTCACTAGATTCTTTGGTTACCGCCCTCAAAATTTTACTTCTAGAAAAGCATCTGGTGGTTATCCTACATCATCAGCTGATGAATGTTTTTTTGCAGGGATCTTTGTATTGTATTGTAAAGTATTTTCATCAACATTTTAACAACAAAAGATAGTAACAATATTAGCTAGTGATGGGGGCCGATGCTCACAATAGCAATGCTAGTTGAAGTGTAGGCCCTGACAGCAGTCAGTTGCCCCGCAATGCAAAGGCTATACCAGCAAGCCAAGAAGATGCTGCCTCAACATTGTTTTAAACTTATTGAGGCCGCTAATCTGTTTAGGTTTAACTGGAAGAAAGTTCCAAGCAGCAGACATCTGGTATGCAATGTGCCTCTAGCCGCAAGCAGTAAGAAAGCTAGAAGGTTTAATGTCAACACTGGATGCTCTAGTATTATATAAACTAGTACTTGGAAAGCTAGCATGCACAGAGTGGGAGTAATCTGAAGGTGCATAATTTATAAATAGGTAGTAATTTAGATTTTTGAAATAGTGGTGTTGAGTGGAAGGTGGGAGGTTTACGAAATATTATTCCTAAAGTTTGGTTTATTGAATTACTAAAATTTTATTAGAGTAAGTAGTTGGAGCATTACCCCATACCTCAAAGCCATAAACAAGCTTACTAGAAAACAATTGAAGAACAAGTACAGAACAGCAGGAAGAAGTTCTCAAAGTTTGTGCAAAGATTGTTTTATTACTTGTTATTCACACCAACTCCACTATTACATATTACAGATAGATGACTCGATTTGTAGTTTAGAGCATATTTCCCAACTGCCATTCAGCCCCCATTCAGCCCCCATTCAGCCCCCATTCAGCCCCCATTCAGCCCCCATTCAGCCCTGGAAGCAGTGATTGGGCTATTTGATACATTTAAATACTTTATTGCGTTTTACTAAAATAAAAATCAGTATTTGTTTTCAGATGAGTTTGATAAAGTCTCCAACAGAAGTGAAAAATAATTTGCCTCAAAGTACCAACACCGAATGTGTTGTTACAAGAAAGTATTTTATACTATCACAAAACTAGAAATTCTGACTTTTCTGCCTTTTTATAATTATTCATGTATAACTAATGAGCAGTATTACCCATCATATTTATTTCGCTCTACTTCCAACTCTCAACCTTAGTCCAATCCAACTCTATTTTATCCTGGCCCGGTTCTACCCCCCCCCCCCCCCATCATCTCTCTCTTCTTCACTTTCTCCTCGCTCGATTTGAAAGGTGGCACAGGAAGACAATGTGCTAGCACATCGCAGTCGCTACTGAGACTATACTCTGCCAAAACGATGTTATGAAAAAATATTGCATTCTAGGCATACATACCGGAAGAAAGTAACATCGGTCATAAATCAACACCGAGTAGTTTGATTAACACTACAACCACAGGATATTAGCAAAATGTAGTTGTCTGTGATTTATCCCCACCTACATAATTGAAAAAACATTGATTCCACAAACATGTCCTATCTAAGAACAAATGGCTGATTTAAACTTGCACCATGCATCAAATTGCTCCAATGAAATTTTTTACAGCAGTTTTAATTTTTTCAGCATAATTTTTTAGCATGTATGACAATGGAACACACAGACAGATATGTACATAGATTTATCTCCTCTCCTACAACGCTAACTGTACATAAACTATAACATGAGCGGCTTGTACGCAAAGTAGGCTTTATTTTTGTATATAATTCATATAGTATTGTAATGGATTTCGGTCCGGTTCCAACGAAATTTCACTCATCTCAAGTATTATACATCTCTCCAGAGGGGACACTGTACCGGTATGACAGTGACAACTAATGATCAGTTACTGCCGGATCAGTTGGCAAGCACAGAGCCCACGGCTCAAACAAACTACTCACAGAGTGTGGTTTGAATAGTGGCTTTATTTATCAGCACAAAGGTCCCAGGTGGCTTTCCACTAGGGTGGTTGGCAAGACATGAATGAATGAATGCCAAGAAATACAAGAGCTCCAGCCATTATATAGGCAGGCTGACAGGAAGTTATTTACAAATTATATATAAGAATGCATGCAGACCAATAGCAGTAGGCATATAAATAGTTAACAAATCATGCGGTAGAAAAAAGTTAAAAGTGAATGGTGCCAAGTGGCTAAAAGGCAGAGTCCTATCTCCATTTTCCCATCATAGACTCCATAGAGTCCCAAGGCTATACCTAGCCTGTGGTTGACATGTTTGGTGATCCAAGGAAGGGTACTTCTGGCTCAAAGTTTAGTGTAAGTTCCTAGATGGTTTTGGAGATCATCGGCTATGGCGGCCATCTTGCACCTGCCCAGTATCACCATACTGGGTCAGTCAGGGGTCACTATCGGCCCTGCAGGGGTCAAGACCGGCCCTGCATGCTGCGTTATCGGCGCAGCAAGTCATTCCACCGGCACAGCACTTTTACAAGGGCTGGAGGTATAATTCTAGCGCACTTCTGGTTAGTGTTTTGTTAGCAAACGAGCAGTTTACTACTAGCATGCACCAAAATCTTCCACAGTATACCGTACACGATATAATAACATCATAAAACTGATATGCTCTTTTATCACTATACTATGGTACGCCAAAGTCATCAATCACTACCGACTGGTTAGCCTTCTAGGAGGGAAGACAACTCTATGAATACGTACACAGATGGACAGACAGGCAGTTCCTTTTTATATTTATGTATATAGATTGTTACCGCGCTAACAGCGGTAGAAAATAATTGTGTTACAATTTCATACTCATTACAGTTGTGGTCTTATTGGTGTAGCACCTCCTTCTGCGTCAGACGTCAGTACTCAGTTACCGAGTCGGCTATTTGTGTAGAAGCGCTACGGTGTGCTAAGGTAATAAAACCAAGATATCAGTAAGTTGAACAAAGATAAGATATATATTTTAGTTTGATTGGTATAATTATAAAGTTTATCTGCTCGCTTCAACTCACAACTAGCTGATGCCAAGGTTTAGTGTTAACAGCTGGCACAACTTTCCTGTTTTTACTTTGTTGGTAAATACAAAGTGATTGACAACAGGAAGTGAAGTTTTGCTCTGAAGCACAAACTTATGATTAATTCACTTTTATTTTTTGTTTTCAAATACGACCGCCACAATTTTTTAAATAATACATTTGGAGATGGTCCAATAGCCTGTGCCATTATTTCCTCGTGAAATCAACCATGTTTATTTAGGTACTGTATCAAAAGCTGTTAAAGCTGAGACGAAAAGATAAAATACAGCAGGTTGCAGAGATAAAAGTTTCTGGTAAAAGGAGGAGAGGTAGACCCAGGCAAAGATGGAAAGACACAATAAAGTCAAACATTTGATGCTGGGATTTGCGAAATGATGACACTGGAGACAGGACCAGGTGGCATTTGATGATAGAGCTAGGAGCTTGCAAAACGACTACCCGCACAGAAGCACATCCGTCTTGGTGAGAATAGGTGAGAATCAAAAGCTGTTATAATATAAATACACACATTGTTGTTGAACAATATATCGTTAGCATTTTATGGTACTTGGCCACAGCTAAGGACTGTTGCATCTGACACTGTATCTAATCAATCATTTAAACATTCAGCTCTATCGTGATCTGTTCGTATCAACTAGCATTCTACTGCAATGCTGCTCATAGGAACAAACTGACTAGCAGCTACACATATCAGCAGTACAATATCTCAATCCGTCTACATATTCCATCACGGGTAAGTGCATTTGCAATGACTGAAAACAACCATGGAAATGTAGAATGTTCATTATGTTGAAATTTGTTCAAAGCTAGTTTTCTAATACTTCCTTTTCGATACCATAAATCCATAAATGTTTTCTTAAAAATGTTTTCAAATGCTCCATTTTATTTTTTTTTACAGTTTACACGAATAAATGTTTTGCTTTCTTTGTCTTACTTTCAACATAAGGTCCAGTTTTTTGAGTTTAAAACAAATCGACTTTATTAGTAGCAATGTTTAATTGTTTTGTTACTTATTTGATTAAATGAATTTGAAAGATAAAATTACCACAGTGGTGTTGTTAACCAGTTTTCTGAATTTTTTTTCATATAATTTTTTTCATCAAATAAATTAGAGTGATTTTTCTTATAAATGTATTTGAAGGAGCGTAAACACTGCCAGCTAACTCTATATACCAGAGACCATGGTTCTTTATTACTGTGCACACAGTTTGTTCCCGTGACATTTAAGTCTATATGTAAGATAACATCTGTAAAGTAAATCATATAGTTCATGATTTTCATCATTCAGGTTGTCTGATCCTTCTTACCATCTCTACCAACTTCTGTCTGTCCAAAATGACCTGCAGATCTGACCCTACAACTGACGTAAAAAAATTGAAGACAGAAGTGTTTCGTGAAAACCAAAAACAAAGAAAGAAACAAAACACGGGCGAGTGCACAAGACTTAAACGTTCTAAGTTGTACTGGTTTACTGGAGTTCCCAGAGCATACGGTCTCAAATCTGCTTCAGCAAAAGAACCTGACGTTGTCAAGATTCATGGAGGTACAGTTGGTGGTTTTGTGACCTTGAACTTGGTACAGCACAACATTAGAGGAAAATAGTTTTTAGCTGTAGAGCCCTTACAGACTCATTACGCTTCAAGTAATTTTTTTACTGTCATTGAGGGCTTGTTGATGCGTGCCGCCTCACAGAAATTTTTTATTCATCTAAACCATAGACATGCTAACTTTTGCAACGACTATGGAAACTCTATGGTTAAAGCGAGACCTCTTTACTATTTCTTAAAATAAAAATAAACTACATGGATGTTTGTTTCTCAATGAACTTTTCTACCTCGTTTGTTGCTTCATTTCATTGGCCCCAAAATCCCCTTTTCTTCCATATTTTGCATTCAACGATGTCATTTCCACTTGACCTTTACGAGTAGGGATCCAAAAGCTCTGTTACTATTTCCTAGTTTACTTATAAAAAAAATAAAGTCGACGTTGTTGTCAATTTCGTTGTCAACCATGATTGGATTTTCAACCATTTTGAAATAAAAAGTCATGGCTGTGCTCCAATTTTTGGTGTGTCCTGTAAGAGTTGCTAAAAGTTGTTAAAAGGAGTCAGTAGATTGTAACTTGGCAAAATCATGGACCAATCAGCCTCATTCTCATTAAATATTCAGCAGTAGTTTTGTCGTGTCAACAACATGACTGGCTCAGTTGATGTATCATCCGTAAAACACAGCTTCTATTTGATCAATTTTTATCAAGCAAGTTTTTATTTGTGAGATTCGACTGCTTACAACTTATAACCATAAAGTGCTGCTGCGGGTGTTTGGTTCTAATTAACGATTTACTTTAATGGCACGGGCTCTTTCAGTCAAGTATTATCAACTCATAGCCACATAACGAGATGACTTTCGAGTAACAGTTTCTTGCAAACCCAGTTTTTATGATTCATTTTGCGACAAATTGTGAGGATCTAATGATTTTAAATATTTCTTACACTTCCTGGTTTGTTTAATTATTTTTGTTGAATAGCTATAAAAACTTATCGTTTAAAACTTCCCAGTACGAGGAATTATTAAATTTTTTTCATGAAGGTTTTATCAAAACTTTTTGAGAAGTAATAATTTGCTCACTATTCCTTTAACAGTTACTTACTCGACTTTAGGTTGAATAATTCTAGAGTCTTCGTGCAGTTTTATATTCATTGATTTCAATGACTTTTGGTATAACTTTTGGGAAAATTATGTTGCGATAACATAATCTGAAACTTCGTCCCAAACAGTAGAGTATTTTCAGGTACTTCACTGGCTAAAACATGGCATTACTCATGATCAATTTGCAGCGCATGGTGTGTTTAGTTACCTCCGAATTTGTCTCCACTGATAATTTATTGTGCGTGCTGAGCATACGTTTTAATTTGACTAGTGAAATGGTTCATCGAAGTTGATTAGTTGAAGCATTAGTTGCATACAGTAAGTGCCCCAATCATACATACAGTCAACACCTTGAAGCTAATTTTTAAGCTTTGATGTCATTGTGGTTACATAATAAAAGCATTTCTGAATACCGGTCAAAAGACCTAGCTGAGATTTTTATATTGAAGTATGCAGGACAGTACTTGTTAACTTGCAACTTAGAGATATTCTGCTGTGCTATTATCTTTGAAAGGTAATGAAGATATGGGCAAAGTGGTTCAACTGTGATTTAACAGCTTTGACATCACACAAAGTATTGAAATAGCTTTTGAACATCTGTATCTTGAAAATAGTTGGTTTTGCAGGCACAAAACTTTTGTATGTCTAATTCTTAGTTTTCGTTATGCTGATCCTATGAAAGTCAGATAAATCCAAAACTTCATCAATATTTATGCTCAAGGGTGTCGAATTTGTTTCATAGTTTTTGTGGTCAATTTTTATGCAGTGTTCTATTATTTTCATTATGTCAACATTTTCAAGAGTTATAAAAACCTATGAGCAGAATTTGGTCCAACATTTCATTATTCTGTTAGAAGAGCATTCGTCTGATGGTAGCATAGCAGAGGAAAATCGTGAACCCATATTAAACACCAGAACTTTGATTGCCGGTTTCGCCAATTTTACCACTTCACACGGAGTCACCCACACTTACTTCGCTAAAGGTACGTCGATTGCAAGTCAGTCACAGCAATGGTTTTATTTATTTTGAAACGACACTCAATGACATGAGGGTTAGAGATTTTGTTGGAAAGGTCACACCTACTCTCCGTTGTCATCATTATTTCTCATGGGCATGGTAGTTTGTTCTTTTGGTTCATCATCATCTGTGCTGTAGAATAAACCATCAGATATTGAACAGCGAAAATATTTTTCTAATTTAAAATGGCTGTCCGCAGGCAAAAAAATTGGGTCACGAAAAGTTGGCATCTTTTTCTCGCATGGAATAACTAGTTGTATTTGTACCCTTGCCTATAGTTTTACAAAAGAGCATTATGAGACTCCAAGTTGTTTTGTGCTTTAGGAGTTATAAAGAAGATCATTTGGTCGTTTCTCTCATTCTTATGTCTATGTTTCCTTATCGGCCATTTGACCTATCTGGTTGCCAGCTTTAAAGCTTGTGCCGTTACAACCAATATTGACATGATCGCAGAGAGATCTATTCCTTTCCCAGGTAAGTGTATTTTTGTCTTTTCAAAAGCTTATATAACTGCGTAGTTACTAGAACAACTTTTGTAAAAGACTTACTGCTACAATCAATCAACTTCCATAAACTGTATATACAACTTGATGGAAGAATAAACAACAGCAGGTATAGACTAGCCATAAATGTCACCATAAATACCAGTTCAAACAGTTTTTCCGCTCACATTTTTTGACGTTAAACAAAATTTGTAGCGACAGCAAGCTTCTATTTCGATTAATTATCTAAACATTTTACTTTTTTTCTAAAGAAGCCTTTTCTTAGTCTACTATTGTATAGCAGGGTGATTACATAACGCAGTCTGTGTGTAATTAACATTGTCTGCTGGGTTTATTGGTTAGATAATTTGACTAAACCTTTCAGATCAAAAGACGAAACATGTCGTTATAGCCTAGATTTTTTTGAAGAAAGTAAACTGTTTTTTTAGTGCTTGAGCATAAAACTGTGAGTAGAGAGTATCACAAAGCATTGCATAAAAATAATTTAAATGTTTTAAACTGTTTTATTGGCTATTTTTTTCAAAATTTAGTTCAAAGTTCACTTGGAAAATGTTGAGCTACAGGGTTTATGCACTTCTTTACACATAAAAACTTTGAACTCCAGTTGAGAAGATAGCTTTGAATACACGTGAATAAATTCATGAAGTCATTAATGGAGCTAAGCTGTAGGCTCAAGCAAAACTTTTACTTTTTATAGCCATCGTTGGTTTGCTTGATATGTATTTTTATTGCTGTAGCTGTTACAATTTGTAACAACAACGGGATCAAGAACTCTTCACTGCCTTCTGCCATAGGAAATATGATAGACACGCGCAAGGCCATGCTTATGAATGGCTCCGATGTAAAAGTGTCCAACCTTGAAACTCTCACTTATATATCAGAAGGTAACAGATGTGTTTATGCATCATTTAGCATGCACGGCACGTATAAGTGCATCATATAATGTACATCCAACCAAGTTTTTACGCCGTAGCTGCATGATTTGTTTTGCCATCTGTTCATATTTTTATTCAATACTCTGTGAAGTATTTATTATTCATATTCTTTATTGTTTATCAATCATTATTCATTTTATTATTACGTATTACATTTAAATATTATTTATTTATACCGATTTAATATTGACATACTTGTTGGTTATTTAGAATGCTATTACAATGTTGTCACAGATGCACCAGGTTTCCAGTAAAATTAAAAATTTTTAAATTTAATAAATTTGGTAAAGTTTTTATTTGCAGGTATTTTTTCTTTTAAAAATTTGTTATTGCTTGACACTTACCTCAAAATAATCAGCTGATGAGTTCATACTGGTAAATATCCTTGTGGTCTTCGATAGATAAACTTTGTTGATCTATGAAACGTGACCAAGGTAGACTGAGATATATCAAATATAGCATGATAGTCTGCATTTTGTAACAAGTGCGTTTGTTAACATTTAAAGTGACAACGGTAATGATAGATGATAATGATAAATTTTTATTAATTTAAGAACTTTGTTACACCAGAATTGGCTACGATGAGTGAGGAAGAGAAAAAGGCAACTGGATATTCTTATGAAGAGATGATTATTTACTGTTCATTTAACGGAGAGAACTGCAATCAAGCTGACTTCTGGTCTTTCTACGACAGCGCCTACGGCAATTGTTACACGTTCAACTCTGGCAAGGGATCTAGTAAAGAACTTTACATCACCAACCTGGCTGGATCTAGAAATGGTATCAGCTTTAGCCCTTCTTTGTTATTCTCTTAATTCATAGGTTTTCTCATCTGCTATTGCATGCACAACTAGACTGACCACCTCGATTGCCTAGTTTTCTTCTAAGCTCAGTAATTGTCAGTAGTAATATATGAGCAGATCTCCCTACCAAGTGTTTTTTTGTGGATTAGGTCTTGGGGGGTTATGCAATGAGTTACGACGTTGGATGATTTCGCCGAGTTTATATTGTATTTCATTTGAGAGGCATTTGAGTGGCATTTGAGTGGCATTTAAGTGGCATTTGAGTTTTGATTATTTTTTTACTTAATTTGAACTCATATGGCAGCTAGATTTTGAATGTATGGCATTTAAGTTTTGATAATTTTTTTACATAATTCGAACTCATATGGCATCTTGAGAGAGAGGAGAGAGAAGAGAGAGAGGAGAGAGGAGAGAGGAGTTTTATCTACATTGAATAAATATATTGATCAAAAATGAAACATTATAAGATTATATACATCGATTACATAATAAGTAGGGAAAATCTTCCTATATAATATAGCTAGAGTCAGTAAATACTAAGTAATACAAAGCACTACAACCTGTAACGACAATCAATACATACATACATACATACATACATACATATGGTATCTTGAGAGAAAGAAAGAGATAGAGGAGAGAGGGAGAGAGAGGAGAGAGGGAGAGAGAGAGGAGAGGGAGATTCTTTAGTTTTCTATACATTCATATATATATATATATATATATGGTTAATTATGTACATATTTATGGGTATATTTATATCTACATAGAGAGAGAGGAGATATATCTACATTGAATAAATATATTGATCAAAAATGAAACATTATCTGATTATATACCTGATTACATAATAAGTAGGGAAAATCTTCCTATATAATATAGCTAGAGTCAGTAAATACTAAGTAATACAAAGCACCACAACTCGTAATGACAATCAATGCATACATACATACATATGGTATCATGAAAGAAAGAAAGAAAGAAAGAGAGAGAGGAGAGAGATTTTTTAGTTTTCTATACATTCATGTATATATGGTTAATTATGTACATATTTATGGGTATATTTATATCTACATAGAGAGAGGAGAGAGGAGATCTATCTACATTGAATAAATATATTGATCAAAAATGAATCATTGTATGATTATATACATTTATTACATAATAAGTAGGGAAAATCTTCCTATATAATATAGCTAGAGTCAGTAAATACGCACATGTCCATATTCATGTACATGTGCATAAATGGACATGAATAGGTACATGTCCATATTCATGTCCATATTCATGTCCATTTATGTACATGTCTATATTCATGTCCATTTATGTACATACCTATGTTCATATTTATGTACATGCGCATGTCCAAATTCATGTCCATATTAACATTTTATAGCTATGTACAGAGGAGAGAGAAGAGAGGAGAGAGAGAGAGATTTTTTAGTTTTTTATACAACCATGTATATATGGATAATTATGTACATATTTATGGATATATTTATATCTAGATTGAATAATATACATTTATGACATAATAACTATATTGAATGCTATAAAATATGTTGGAAAATCACCAAATTAGTCCTCTAGATGGTTAAAATTTACAGTATTTGGGAAATAACTGCAAGAGAGGAGAGAGGAGTATTTGGTAGAGGAGAGAGGAGGCTTCAAAAAAGAGCTACAAAAAACTAATCAGTACACAACTCAGTTTATTAGGTAGTAGCGCTTCAAGGAGGTACAAACACTGATTGCTGACAAACAACAAATTTTAATGCAGATTGGGAGAGGTAGCTTTTTTTAGACCCTATAATCATCCTGATTGCACAGGTTTTAATATCAATACAAAATGAATCTTCCGCCTTTAAAATATGATGAACGTTATTTTGCTATACCAGAAGAGGAGTATCATAGTTTGATGGAAAAGATCAGTGGGGCTAAATCAACCGACCAAGACAAGTTTGCGTCATCATTGTATGACAACCCGACAAAAGACAAAATGGTGAGAGATATCGAGAAAATCCAGAATATTTTGGTTGAAACGAATGAAATAGTAATGGGAATCAAAAACGAGTTGCTTGAGCGCAAAAAGACAAATGAAAATGTCCAAAGCACAAAAACCTATCGGAGTGATGTTGGAAAGATTAGGGGAGAGTACAAGCAACCAAAGAGCTGGAGCTCTGCTAAAACACCAAAGCTCTCACCATCATCGTTTGATAGAAACACAATTGACGATGATAGCAATAGAGATTCGGAGAGAATGATGCAACAATTAGAAGAGTTTAAAAAGAAAGTATCCGACATGACAGCTAGTAAAGACAATCAAGCGTTAGGTGTAAAAATATTGTATCAATTGAGAGATTCTGGAAAATACGATCCGGATACTGACAGGATAAAACTCAAGGGAAGATGGCTTAGCGCTAAGCTATCAAAGAATTTGTTGCAAGATGTACTAACTGATAAAGACTCAATAAGATCAACAAAAGATAACTACAGTAGATTTAAAAGTCTGCTCACCACTCAAGGAATCACAACTGTCAGGAGATCCTCATGAAAAACTTATTTTAGCTACCTAGTTGTTAATTCAAACATCTTAGCAACAACTTATTAGCTCAAACATGACTTTGTTATACTATTTTTTTTGGTTAATGTCATTGTTGAAAAGTCTATGTTTATTGCTAATGCTTGCTAATACATTACTGCTTAATCCTTTATCCAACACCTACAATAATTCTTAGTAATAGTAGTGTAATGAGACTGAGTAATAATCTACACACACCTTGTTCACTCTGTATGCCGTAGTACATGTTATTCCTTTAGTTATCTGCAATTACTTCAATTGGATCTGATCCAGATGTTTTATAGTCTTTACTGCTGCTGCGTTTTGTCTCAAACAAGAGTCCAAAGTAGGCATCGTGTCTACAAAATACAAAAATTGCCATCTTAACTATCCAATCTAAAAAGACAAAAAATAAGAAATATTTTAAAAAATGTGAGCTATTTATTATTATTTAATCATAATACAAAGAAGATAACATTTTTATCAATATCCAAAGACAGGGTTTGTAACACAAACGGATTTGGTTGTAGGAGGCTATTTTCTCCATAGTGCAAGTAGGTAAGTTTTTCAACTAGTGGTAAATAAATATTTATCATTCTTTTGTTATTTAGATCACAAGACTTGAACAAAATTCAATAAAGTAACAATGAAAACCAAATGAAATCACAATAATATTAACAATAGTAATAATAAGAATAATAATCATCATCAGTAAAAATTATTTTTCATATTAAATACAATGAATAATAACTGGTATATGTTGATAATAAAGTAAAACAATACAATAATGAAAGTTGTAATCATTTTTTGGCTGTAAAGTTCTAAATCAACCTGTCGTTCAAGATGTCATTTAAGGCTAACCTATTTTTTCTCTCGGACCTACGACAATTCTGTCAATCAATGCCAAAAGACTGCGATCTTGAGCGGAAACAGGATAGGTTCTATGATCATAAAATTATCTAGGAGAGATACTTCTATGGTCAAGAGAACGACTCCATATCGTAATATGAGGATAACTCCATAGTGCAACTAGTTGAGTTCTTCAACTAGTGTTAAATAGTTATTTATTATTCCTTACCTTAATACAGAAAGTCTCCTAGTAGTTGTAGTAGATGTTGATCCTTCAGTCACTGTTGTTGAAGTGGATGCTTTCCGTGTAAAAGCGGTGCTTCTTATATAGCTAGGTTGTACTAGGTACCGATTGACACGAGTTGATTCCAATGAAAAGCCTTTATAATATATAAGCAGGTCTTTACGCGGAAAACTCACGCGAAAACCGAAACTAAAAAAAAATTCTTCGCGGGAGTTTTCCTTCTTATAAGTCATAAAGGTTTTACGCGGAAAACTCACGCGAAAAGTTAAACAGTAAAAAAATTCTCTTCGCGGGAGTTTTCCTTCTATATACTATAAAAGCTTTACACGGAAAACTCACGCGAAAACGGGAAATACAAAACAATTCTTTCGCGGGAGTTTTCCTTCTTTTATGTTATAAAGGCTTTATGCAGAAAACTAACGGAATTTTTTTTTCCGTTAGTTTTCCGCGTAAGGCCTTTATAGTACATAGAAGGAAAACTCCCGCGAAGAAGTTTTTTTTATTTTTCCGTTTTCGCGTGAGTTTTTTGCATAAAGCTGTCATAACGCATAAGAAGGAAAACTCCCGCGAAGAAGTTTTTATATAGTTTTGGTTTTCGCGTGAGTTTTTTGCGTAAAGCCTTTATAACATATAAGACGGAAAACTCCCGCGAAGAATGTTTTTTTTTTTTAGTTTTCGCGTGAGTTTTCCGCGTAAAGACCTTATATATTATAAAGGCTTTTCATTGGAATCAGCTCGTGTCAATCGGTACCTAGTACAACCTAGTACAACCTAACTATATAAGAAGCATCGCTTTTACACGGAAAGCATCCACTCCAACAACAGTGACTGAAGTATCAACATCTACTACAACTACTAGGAGACTTTCTGTATTAAGGTAAGTGATTAAAATTATTATTTAACACTAGTTGAAGAACTCAACTAGTTGCACTATGGAGTTATCCTCCTATTACGATATGGAGTCGTTCTCTTGACCATAGAAGTATCTCTCCTAGATAATTTTATGCTCATGGAACCTATCCTGTTTCCGCTCAAGATCGCAGTTTTTTGACATTGATTGACAGAATTGCCGTATGTCCGAGAGAATTAATAGGTTAACATATTAAATGATGTCTTGAACTACAGGTCGATTTTGAACTTTACAACCAAAAAATGATTAAAACGTTCAATATTGTATTATTTTACTTCATTATCAGCATAAAACAGTTATTATTCATTGTAAAAATAAATAATTAGAGCCTTTTTACCTTAACTCTACTTAGAGTCCTCCTAGTGGTTGTAGTGATCTAAATAATAAAATAATAATAAAAAACTAGTTCCAAACAACTAGATGATTTAATTAACTACAGACAAATAATTATTTTAGCACTTCTTACCTTGATGCTGGTTGCTCTCCTAGTAGCAGATATGTGAATGAAGTAAAATCTTGTTGGGATGCCGGTTCATCAACCACCAATTGACTTTCTGGCATATCAAAGATAGGAGAAGGTCTTGAGTATTCATTCTGAAAAAAAACAAATATTTTGTATAATTTTTTGTAATTAATTTTAAAGATCATAAAGTTATCTAGTAAAGATAAATTACCTAGGAGTGAATTCCAGTTGAGAGTTCATATTTTTATTAATAAATAATTGAAATCGCTTGGACAAACAGACAGATTTGTCAATGACACAGCTTGCGTTCTTGCGAGCGAACAGCTTAGACACTATGGGTATAAAATTATCTAGTAAAGTTAAATTTATGTCTAGAGGCTAAAATGGAGGACAACTCCGTATCGCAACTAGTTGAGGTTTTCAACTAGTGTTAAATAATTGTCTATTATTTATTTTAAAAATAAATAATTAGAGCTTTCTACTAGTGTTAAATAATTATCAATTATTTTTTACCTTATCACCACTTAGAGCCAGATGATTTAATTAACTAAAGACAAATAATTATTTTAGCATTTCTTACCTTGATGCTGGATGGTCTCCTAGTAGCTTTAGTAGATGATACTTCTCCGCTTGCTGTTGAAGAACTGGATGCTTTCTGTGTGAAAACAGTGGCTCTTAAATAGCTAAAGTTGCACTGATTAAACCCTATGAATCAGCAATTTTCCCAATGCTTTCGCGGGAATAAATAAGTTATTTTCACACGAATGGAAACCGTTGCTTTCGCGGGAACAAATAAGTTATTTTCACGCGAATGGAAACCGTTGCTTTCGCGGGAATAAATAAGTTATTTTCACGCGAATGGAAACTGTTGCTTTCGCGGGAATAAATAATTTATTTTCACGCGAATAGAAACTGTTGCTTTCGCGGGAATAAATAGTTTATTTTCACGCGAATAGAAACCGCTGCTTTCGCGGGAATAAATAATTTATTTTCACGCGAATAGAAACTGTTGCTTTCGCGGGAATGAATAGTTTATTTTCACGCGAATAGAAACCGTTGCTTTCGCGGGAATAAATAATTTATTTTCACGCGAATAGAAACTGTTGCTTTCGCGGGAGTAAATAGTTTATTTTCACGCGAATAGAAACTGTTGCTTTCGCGGGAATAAATAATTTATTTTCACGCGAATAGAAACTGTTGCTTTCGCGGGAATAAATAGTTTATTTTCACGCGAATAGAAACCGCTGCTTTCGCGGGAATAAATAATTTATTTTCACGCGAATAGAAACTGTTGTTTTCGCGGGAATGAATAGTTTATTTTCACGCGAATAGAAACCGTTGCTTTCGCGGGAATAAATAATTTATTTTCACGCGAATGGAAACTGTTGCTTTCGCGGGAATAAATAGTTTATTTTCACGCGAATAGAAACTGTTGCTTTCGCGGGAAAAAATAAATTATTTTCACGCGAATGGAAACCGTTGCTTTCGCGGGAATAAATAATTTATTTTCACGCGAATAGAAACTGTTGCTTTCGCGGGAGTATATAGTTTATTTTCACGCGAATAGAAACTGTTGCTTTCGCGGGAATAAATAATTTATTTTCACGCGAATGGAAACTGTTGCTTTCGCGGGAATAAATAGTTTATTTTCACGCGAATAGAAACTGTTGCTTTCGCGGGAATAAATAGTTTATTTTCACGCGAATAGAAACCGTTGCTTTCGCGGGAATAAATAATTTATTTTCACGCGAATGGAAACCCTTGCTTTCGCGGGAATAAACAGTTTTTATTCCCGCGAAAGCATTGGAAAAAATGCTGATTCATAAGGTTTAATCAGTGCGACTTTAGCTATTTAAGAGCCACTGTTTTCACACAGAAAGCATCCAGTTCTTCAATAGCAAGCGGAGAAGCATCATCTACTACACAAGATCTACCACCTACTTAGATGATACCAAACCAATGAAGACTCAAACTACATGAATTTTGAAGACAGCATACTTCTCCAACACAGCAAAAATTCATTTCAAGATCTACCACCTACTTAAATGATACCAAACCAATGAAGACTCAAACTACATGAATTTTGAAGACAGCATACTTCTCCAACACAGCAAGAATTCCTTTCAAGATCTACGACTTAATTAGATGATACCAAATCAATGAAGACTCAAACTACATCGATTTTGAAGACAGCGCACTTCTCCAACACAGCAAGAATTCATTTCAAGATCTACCACCTACTTAGATGATACCAAACCAATGAAGACTCAAACTACATGAATTTTGTAGACAGCATACTTCTCCAACACAGAAAGAATTCCTTTCAAGATCTACCACCTACTTAGATGATACCAAACCAATGAACACTCAAACTACATGAATTTTGAAGACAGCATACTTCTCCAACACAGCAAAAATTCATTTCAAGATCTACCACCTACTTAAATGATACCAAACCAATGAAGACTCGAACTACATGAATTTTGAAGACAGCATACTTCTCCAACACAGCAAGAATTCCTTTCAAGATCTACCACCTACTTAGATGATACCAAACCAATGAAGACTCAAACTACATGAATTTTGAAGACAGCATACTTCTCCAACACAGCAAAAATTCATTTCAAGATCTACCACCTACTTAAATGATACCAAACCAATGAAGACTCAAACTACATGAATTTTGAAGACAGTCTACTTCTCCAACACAGCAAGAATTCCTTTCAAGATCTACGACTTACTTAGATGATACCAAATCAATGAAGACTCAAACTACATGGATTCTGAAGACAGCACACTTCTCCAACACAGCAAGAATTTCTTTCAAAATCTATCACCTACTTAGATGATACCAAACCAATGAAGACTCTAAAAATTACTTATATTATATTTCGATGATGCTGAAAAAAACTGTCCAGAACAAGAGTTCAAAAAGCTAATCTATAACTCAAGGCAATCATATCACTATAGGTGAGTTTTACTAATTTTTACCATAAATTAAACAAAATGCTGAATATATACTTTTTCTAGGTGAAAAAAGGACTTTTTTGATGTAATTAGTGTATTTTTTACAACAAAATGCTGAATATATACATTTTTATGGTAAAGAAAAGGACTTTTTGGGTGTAATTAGCGTAGTTTTTACAACAAAATGTTGAACATATACATTTTTTCAGGTAAAAAAAAAGCACTTTTTTGGTGTAACTAGTGTATTTCTTTACAACATATTTATAAAGCAAGTATTTTTTGTTTTGTTTTAGATAGATGAAAGAGAATCAAAAGCACTTGGTGAAAATAATGCTCAAGAAAGAACAAGTTGAACAATGTAACTTGGTGAGTTATTTCCCTTTTCTAATAATGTAAACTATCCAATGTAACTAGAACTATAATTCAAATTCATGTAATTATTTTACATTTTTGCTTAATCATTCTATACTAATACATGATTTTTTTATTTTAGTTCATTACGAAATTAAAAGCACATAGAACAGAAGTCTTCCTTCCTAAGATATAACATCACTACATCAAAGACATCATTGTAAAGGAACAAACTATGCATTAACTGTTATTACTTTGTATTTATTACAAGTTGTAGTGCTTTGTATTACGTAGTATTTACTGACTCTAGCTTTATTATGTGGGGAGATTTTCCTTACTTATTATGTAATAAATGTATGTAATCATATAATGATTCATTTTTAATCAATGTATTTATTCAATTTAGATATATCTCCTCTCTTCTCTCTCTATGTAGATATAAATTTACCCATAAATATGTACATAATTGACCATATATACATTAATTGCTAGAAAACTAAAAGATCTCTCTCCTCTCTCTCTTTCTCTTTCTCTCTCTCAAGATACCATATGTATGTATGTATGAATGCATTGATTGTCATTACAAGTTGTATTGCTTTGTATAACTTAGTATTTACTGACTCTAGCTATATTATATAGGAAGATTTTCCCTACTTATTATGTAATCAGGTATATAATCATATAATTTTCATTTTTGATCAATATATTTATTCAATGTAGATATATCTCCTCTCTCTATGTAGATATAAATATATCCATAAATACGTCCATAATTAACCATATATACATGAATGTATAGAAAACTAAAAAATCTCTCTCTCCTCTCTCTCTCCCTCTCTCCTCCCTCTCTCTCCTCTATCTCTTTCTTTCTCTCAACTATGTATATAATTATGTAAAAAAATTATCAAAACTTGAATGCCATACATTCAAAATCTATATGTCATATAAGTTCAAATCAAGTAAAAAAATAATCAAAACTCAAATGCCACTTAAATGCCACTCAAATGCCCCTCAAATGCCCCTCAAATGAAAAACAATATTAACTCGGCGAATCCATCCAACGCCGTAACCCATTGCTTTCACCCCTAGGTGTAATCCACAAAAAAACACTTGGTAGGGAGATCTGCTCATATATTACTACTATTGTCTTCCCTGAGTTGGGTTGACTTCAAACAATTTTTGAGAATTAGCGATGATAGCTCTTTTTTCGGCTCTGAGCCGAAATGCATAGAATATAGCAACAATAAGACAGCCTTTATGATGCGAACCATGTAAAAAGTGAGCAGCAATATCCCAACAAGTTATGGCAAAAGCGATTAAAGTTTGGCGTTTTATAGTACAATGAACGAAAACAATATGCCATTAAAGTTTGGCGTTTTATAGTACAATGAACGGAAACAATATGCCACATAAACAGTTATTAAATCATATACCATGCGGTCATTTAAATGTCCAACACGCAACACGCAGCCAATAGCAATAACTTCGCAGTGTTAGTAAACAAAAGCACATGGGCTTGAGTGTGTATTTGTTGTGATAGAATCCAATCATCTCTTTTGAGTGCCTGTTCTGCTCTCTTGTACCATCCGTAGCCTCTGTGATGGTACTCTTGGAACACCCTTTTGTAGTTAGGTGTTAGTTTGGTGTCTTAAAAACAACAAAGAATACTTCTAATACGCTGTCATTATTGCATCATAAATGTCGAGTTGAGGCACCCATCCTGTACAAGGGTTGCAAGGGGGTAAAGGAGTAACAACTCCTCAAGTCTACTACAATGGTAAGATACTTTCACAGATGAAAAATTTCTTATGTTGTTGAAGACATAACAATATGAATGCACACAGAAATATCTGGCTAATTTTTGGCTTAATTTTCGTTTGGCTATGCTGGTTACCATAACTATGTCAAAACTTCTAACACTTACAAAACAAAAATTTTCACTTCAGGTTATCAATTCAATGAGATTTTACAAACATCTAAAACATTAAAGTATAATTCTGAGCTCCTGATACTGTTAATATGATTAGTACATGTGATTAAAAATTGTTTCAAAAGTGCAGAGTTTGTTATTTTCCAAAAAAATAAAAAGGTTCAAAGTTCGGTGTTAAGATCTATCAGACCGTATTTTCAATTATCAGCTTGAAGCAAATGAAAGACAACTTCTAATTTGATTTTCAGGCTCTCTTTTATTTTACATGGGTATATGAATATAGACACTAACTAGTATGTCATAAACATCTGTGTTTTGAAGGTTTGAACTTGGTAGTGAATGTTGGGGTCTATGAGTATGTTCCCTCAGAAACAGACGAAGCTGGTGTTAGAGTTGTCATTCATTCCCAGGAGTCTATGCCATTTCCTACTCTAACAGGAGTATCAGCTGCACCTGGTCATACCAACGACATTGCAGTGCGCAAGGTGGGTTGTTTATGACTGGAGAAATCGCTTCTTCATTGATTCTGTAACAATTGTTAGGTTCGCTATTTTGGTTTTGTTTGTTCGATAATTAAAGTGTATTTTGAATGTTTATTTCATGATACTGAGATTTTTCAATTAATACAAAACCTCTGGTATACTTGTTTAAATGATTGGCTTAGCATCAACTGACGTTGAAATATTATATCTCATGTTGTTCATTTTCAACTAATGCTTTTTGTCTACTACAGTCAAAAATTTCTCGGCTTGGAAAGCCTTTTGGGAATTGCACTACCTTACAGATGAATAGACATAACGTTTATGCTGAACTATACGATGTCGGATATTCGGAATGGGCGTGTATTAAAACCTGTTATCAACAACAGTAAGTGGGTGTGTCAAAAAATATGTCAACCGAAACAGATTGTGATTGTGCTTTAAACATGCCACCTGAGGATCCCGTCTGCATGTTCCAGTTTTGTCAGCACAAGTTACGTATTTCACTGCAGACTTTCGTAGGAGTAGTAATACAAGAGTAGATCTCTGTCATGGAGTCTAAGGACAAGGTTCTCCTGGTTCATGACAGAGATCTGCTCCTGTATTAATATCGTAAGTACTTTTGGGCTTCCTATTCATACATATTTCATTTGCTCAAAGCCTGGTAAACCAATTAAGTCTGAGGGTCTCCTCTAGATGTTTTTTATTGTTAGAGACATTTTTTATTGCTACAGTGTGGTGCGGATGTGTAGATGCTTTGATCCCTCCATTCCATACAGCAATACATCTGATGTCTTCACCCATCTCCCTCCTGTATCGAATCCTTGTAGAATGAAAAACCCTACAGAAAGTAAGTTGGTCAAATCATCCTTCTGAGTACCTCATTTACTACTTAGAATGCTCAGGCTTCTCTCATGGGTACACATCTCCGGAGGAAACAATTTTAATTTAGCAAATCGTTTAGTAAGAAAAACAACTTTAATAATTTTCAATTTTGAAAATAGACAATGTACATTCTTGTGTGTTCGGAATCCATATGATTTGACTGTTTTGTGTTTTTGATATGCACCTGTTTTAGATGACTGTAAGAAAAATGTTACGCTTCAGTTTAGTCAACAAAGGCTACTGTGTATCTATTGCTTCCAGCCATGCAGGTGGGTGTTCCTTTACCTCCTGTTTATTTCCTAACTTTGAAATAAACCACTTCCTTTTAAGAGCATTGTATATAAAAAAAAAATCACTCACCGTAGTTACCACTGTCAGTTATTTTCCAAGTCTGAAGTGAAAAAAAATTCTATGTGTGCTTGTCTTATTTGCCCTTTCCAACACTTTCATGTAGCCATCATTGCTATGGCATTGGTATATAAGAAACTTTAACATTTATATTGATCTTAGCAACTGTTGTTACCTTCCTAAAAAGTTGTTGATCAAAGGGAGGATGCTCATGGACTAATGAGGTCGAAATTTAGCTTTTTATACAGTGGTTATTAGAATAGAAGTGCTGAGTGGGTGTTTGGTGATGGTGTAATAGAGGGGGGGAGATGGGGAGGGGGTATGTGTATCTGATTGCACATGTTTTGAATTAGGGATGAGACATAAAATCTGGGTATTTCATCGTCGTATTCTGTAGTTCGCATGCAGTAGAGAGACAGTTCTATACCGTGTAGTCACCGCTGTCACTCGGCATACTAAAGGTTAATTATCTTGTTGCAGTCAGAGCGTGTTTGACACTTCCCTGTCTACAGCCATTTTCCCTGCTGCCAGCTACTTGGTATGTATTCTTACACTATTGGATCACTATGGACAGAAAATGAAAGCAAAAGTTTCATAACCAGACTTTTGTACGCTTTCAGCCATTGAATTGGGGCAGTTGTAGTTGATTTTTTGTGGTAAAATTTTTGAATTTCATAAAATTATTCCAAAGTCTAGCATTTGTTGGCATATTTGTTTGTTTTTTTATTTGTTTCTTGGATTTATCTACCCTTGTTTATCGTATTTATTAGTCTTTGATTTTTTATCTATCTATCTTTGTCTCTTTATCTTTCCACCCTTGTTTATCCACTCCTGTTTATCCACTCCTGTTTATCTAGCCTTGTTTATCTACCCTTCTTTATCTATCCTGGTTTATCCACCCTTGTTTATCCACCCTGGTTTATCCACCCTTGTTTATCCACTCTTGTTCATCCATTTGTGCTGCAGGATGATTTCACAGCTCACCTTAACATGTCACATCAAAAACTCTTCAACAAACTAAACGAGGTTTACCCAACATTCCCTGCAGTACAAGATGAAACGATCAATTCCAACTTTCTGAAGTTGAACGTATTCTACCAAGAGTTAATGTACACACAGTACACTCAAGTCCCTACGTACGACCTTGCGCAGTTTGTGTCTGACCTAGGTAAATATGCGCTACAGTGGTGGATGCAGGGCTGTTTTACGGGTTTTGAATCATGTTTTTAGATGAGATTGGGATATGTAGTGTGGCTGAGCCGCAGTAGTATAATAGGGGCAGATCTGCCCCTATTATACTACTAGCCACCACTGAAGTCTTTGCCAATGTAGTGCTTTGGCTGACTAAGCGGTTTTTGAAGGATTTCATCAGTAATTTTGGTTCAATGCATTTTTACCCAGGTTGTTATCAAACAAATCAATTATTTTTTGAGGCTTGCATTTTTGTAAACAACTAAAACGCTTGATTAGTGGGTTGACCTTGTATTATTTTAACCTGCAAAGTGTCAATTTTTTCATCTCTGTGGTTGTGTGTTTTCCAGGTTGTAGTCCATAGAAGTCTAATCTTAATTAGAATACCCAAACTACAAAACAATGATTGTATTTAATATATTAAACTATTTGTTTCGCCCCGTACAATGATACTTTTATGTAATTTCATGTATTCTCCAGTTAGATACTGATCCCTTCTATTGTAGGTGGTACATTTGGTCTGTGGATTGGCTGGTCTGTTATGACTTCATTTGAATTTGTTGTCCTTCTCACCGATCTCTGCGTATACTTTGTTTACAAACTCAGATGAAAAAAATGAGTTCAATGAAACTATTTAGTTATTGCTTCCATATCAAATGTTATTTTTTTGTTAAAAAGTATCGGTAGATTTTCGTATGCAAGTATTTGTATTTTATATATAAAATGCTTTTGAGGCTTGGGTTTTCTTATTTCCCACTGGGATTGCTTTTATAAATGGTAGAAGCTTGTCAATTTCTGCAGCATATGATTGCTCGTCATCCGCTAACAAACTAATTAGGTCAAATCAACTAGCAGAACATTTCATCAACAAACTATCTCGTTTTTTTCCTCTGGTTTGTCTGATGAGTCGCCAAAACTCTTTCTTTTATTAGTTCATAAAAACGATGATCAGTTATTCGTCAAGTTTCACACTTCTTTGTTTTGAGCAGTCAGATTCTGATCTTTGATGAGCTCAGTTTTATTTTGAGAAAGTTTCATGTATATAATTTAATTTATGTTTTAATATCTCAGAGGTTAGTCTAATATTTCAGTGTAGGATGCTAATTTTATTGTATTGTTTTATCATAACCCTAATATCCATGTTGAATATGGCAGCAGAATTCCTAATATTGATTTAGTTTTTATCCTTGTTCCAGTATGTTTACATTTTCTTCAACTTTGTTTAGCAAATAACATACTTTTTTGTTGCGTACAATTATTCTAGTTTTTTATTTTTCATCATAAAAATTTAAAAGCATATACCATTTGGAGTTTTTTCCACTAAGCAACAAAGTATAGACAACTTCAATTTTCTTCCAAATATTATACATCACAGAACCAGCATACCACCTCAGCTGTGGTCTGTTTAAGCTGCCTTACTTGCTACTATGTTGTGCCAACAGTCTCAGGTCATTGATGCTGTTACTTTGATACCTGCGTTTGGACAAAGAGTTGTCTTACCTTGCATTCTACTTGTTACAATAACAGTGATCAATTATTGACTGCACAAAGTAGATGAAGTGCCATACTTGCCAGTCTCCTGATTGGTTATGGACCCACCTGTTTTTTGAGTACAAATTTTTTCTATTCCTGAACGTTGCTTAACTTCCTGAAGGCTTGTGAACTTTAAAAAGTCTCTCAAAAACCTCCTACAAACCTTACTATAATTTTTCGATGGAACAAAACTTAGACTTGAGTACGACTCAAGATATACATAGTTTCCATACTGTCATTGAATGCATAGCTGTAGCTGGTTCTACATAATAGTTTTTTATAGCGCATCCCTTAATTAAGGTACATCCATCTCAGCAGTTGGCGTTAGAAACTATTAAATTAATCATTATCTGACTTCACTTCTACACAAGCACCCATTCTATTTCCAAAACATCTCCCTTTCCACCCCGGCAAACCAATATGACAGATATGTCAAGCGCCAAAAGCCAACATGACAGGTTTTTCAAGTGCCAAAAGTCAAAATGACAGGTATGTCAAGTGCCAAAAGTTAACATGACAGGTATGTCAAGTGCCAAAAAGTCAACATGACAGGTATGTCAAGTGCCAAAAGCCAACATGACAGGTACGTCAAGTGCCAAAAGTCAACATGACAGGTATGACAAGCGCCAAAAGTCAACATGATAGGTATGTCAAGTGCCAAAAGTCAACATGACAGGTATGTCAAGTGCCAAAAGCCAACATGACAGGTGTGTCCAGTGCCAAAAGCCTACATGACAGGTATGTCAAGTGCCAAAAGCCAACATGAAAGGTATGTCAAGTGCCAAAAGTCAACATGACAGGTATGTCAAGTGCCAAAAGCCTACATGACAGGTATGTCAAGTGCCAAAAGCCTGCATGACAGGTATGTCAAGTGCCAAAAGCCTGCTGTGATTGTTTGTTGCTACAATGACAACTTAAGTTATTTATCATCAGTGTACATTTTTGTGGTGAGGCTTGAAATCCTTCACTATTCATAACATTTCCTTGCTCAGTTGGTTTTAGCGTTCATCAGTATTGTTGTGACTTCATAATACGCAATTTAATATTTTCTACATCGGCTTGATTTCTTTTTAAAGTACGTTTTTTGCATAAGAAGTTACATTAACTAATGTTTAATGTTTTTCTGCCTCTGTTTCGATAAAAACCCCATCTTCATACCTCTATCATCATTCACTTAAACTGGAATTGATGGAAAATGGAAAATGCGGGTATGTGAGCAGTTAACTGGCAAAACATGATCAACTTGTATAGAACGTGGCACAAAGTAAGTATGTAGGAGCTGTATAACATGGCCGGGAGGCTTGATGCCCATGCCATCAATGACATATATATAGGGTTGTTTCACTACTTTGATCTACGCAAACTACAGCACTATCTTATCGCTGCCTTATGAATATTATTTTGTATAATAATTTGTGTTGAATACACAATTAGCTCTATATGCATATGACTCATTTAGTGCTAGTTACTGTGGAGGTCTCATCAAACACAAGCATAGCGCTGTGTTCTCTTTTAATATTATTTCTACTTCATGGTACGTTATATTTTATTCCCTTTCTCTTTAATTTATGTAAAATGCATGCGCAGGTATTACATAGCATCAATTAACTTTGTTTTATTCAATAAAATTTTGTTTCAATTTCTCAACTTGCTGGTATTACAATATTTTGTAGTTAAATCTCTTTAACCTCGTTATTCTATTAATAATTGTGGCAATAGCTGTAACAATGGCTAAAGACTTGGCAAGTATCATATTTACAAAAATACGTCACTCTATTTTTGTTTGTCATGTTCCGCTGTATTCTAGCCTTGTACTATGGACTACTTTTGTATTTCTCTAAATTGGGTTCAATAGCAATTGAATCATTTATAAAGAAAAAATTTTAACAAGAAACGAAATCTATTCAACCTTTTCACAGCTTTTCATAATAGCAAAACGCTGTCGTCATCGGTAGTTGTTGCCACATCCTGTATACAAGTTTGTAAACATTCTAAACTATACAAATACACTGTGAATAGTGAGCCTTTGTTTGTATGCTGGCCATTGGATAGTAGTAGGTGAACTAGTGGGTCCAAGCTGTGCTATATAGTTTTCAATAAAGCTAATCTAGCATACGCTATAGCCAATTTCATTCTGACTCATTGGTCGGTTTGATTTACGTCAAATTAAACATTTTTGAGCTAGTCGTTCAACAGACCACAAGGTAAGTTAGAAAGCTTTCACCAACTCTATCATTCACTGTTATTTATTGTGGGTTACCATGACAACCAGTGAGATTGTTGACACCACTAACTAGGTAATTACCACACACTGCTGGTATTAAACAGTTAGTAAACACTGTTTAGTAAGTATTAATATCATATCACAAGATAACCTGTGTATATCTTAAATTGTTCTGTCATTCATGGAACGTTCTAGGATAGAGTTGGTAAGTTCTCCTAAGATCCCACGGGTGAGACAAGACATTTGTAATCGAGATGAAAAGCAAACTAGCTTTGATATAGATCAACAAATTTTTCAGCAAAGACTCTACGTCACCAAAATTTTATCTTTGCGGTTTCACTGCCAAATCAGCAGCGATAGAAGAATTATTGGCAGACTTTTTTGAAGCATGTGCAAAGTTTATTTTAGCTAATGCTTTCATGATGTTTCCAGTTTGAACCAAAAAGTTTTTATACGTTTCAACTAAGTGAAAAGGTTATCTGAGCCAAGATTTTCAACAACCTATACGGCAAATCTATGCGGCATTGTTAGATCATGGGGCATCAACTTTCTACTTGCAACTCTTACGCAATTGAGTTACTATACAAGTGAATGTAGTACTAGTTCACTGAACTAACCAGCTATTGTACACATAATAAATAGGCAAGTCATCGCCCCTCTCTACAGCTTACTTTATACACAGTGTAGTATATCCCATCAGACTAGACATCAATTCCATCATAGCTGGTTTAACCTTTGATTAGGCTAGATCTGTTTCAAGTATTGTCTATCATTAGCCAATTACTGCATTCATGTTGGTGAGTGGACCAGTAATAATTTTATTTGCTCAAAATATTATCGTCATCAAGTTTTCAGAGAGTTTGCTTCGACTTCGATTTTTCGCATTATATTTCTTTATAAAACTATCATCATCTTTTGTATTGCACAAACTTTTTGTGTTGAGAAACTCGCAAAAAAATTGGGCTTACAGAAAATCCGATGTAATTCTATATAACGTGCATTTTGTTGCAGTTGTGCTTAAATGTTTTTTTTTATTAGAGGTGCTTTCGTAAATCTCAGTATCAGGAAGGTGTAATGGATTCCTCAGAGAATGGCTCGATGAAGCGCCGCAAGTCCGCTGTCTTTCCAGAAGATCAGAATACTAAATCACCAATTCAACCTCGTAAATCTAGGGGCAAAAGTCTCTACTGGTTTACGGGAGTTCCAGAAAGTTATGAGCTGCCAGCCTCTAATAAGAAGGTCCTGCAGATGCAAGCTAGTACGTCAGATTTATCTTCCTTTCAAGTCTGCTCAAAAAGTTGACTGCCGAATATTTTTATGATAATGATCGCGTGGCATATTTTTTTTAGTCGGAAATTCTGAGAATGAGCAAGGAGAGAATATTCTAAAGACTGGCTCCGTGGTAGCAGGTTTTTTAGAGGTGACAACCTCGCATGGAGTATCTCACATTTACAATGCCAGAGGTTTGTTTTTATTCTTGTTGAATATGTATTTGCGCTTGAAGCTGGTCAAGAGAACAAAACTCCCAAAATAAATTTCTTGTACGGATATATATAAGCAAGGACTGTTAAACTTTTAAATTTTTTACCGTAAATTTGCTCTTTTCAAACAATGAAACTGATTGTTATTGGTTATTATCGATTACCCGGAAATTGCAGGAATTATTAAAAAGTCGATATGGATAATTCTTGCCCTTGTTTCATTGGCGCTGCTGATCGTACACCTCTGGTACATGATCACTGGCTATATTGACTTTGAAGTTATAGCAAACATACAAATAGTCGAAGAGAGATCGATGGACTTTCCAGGTAGGTTTTGTCAGACTTAGTTATGTATTGGTCGGCAGTTGTCTTCTCTTCCCCTTTTAAACCAATCATAATCGCGCTGCTTTTTCTTCAATATTTTAAAAATTCTAACTGTTTATTTATCGTAGCATTTCACATATCAAACTAGTATGTTCTAGTAATACAACTCCTGAGAAATGTTCGTTATCTATTTTTGATCCCAAAACTGATAATTTATGCAGCTGTGACTGTCTGCAATAACAATGGTATAAAAGAGTCTGAGTCACCTGAATGGCTGACAAACAAACTAGAAAATAGAAGGGCAGGCGTGCTCAATGGCAGCGACAGCGTGAGGTCTAATACTCGAACATACAGACAAATATCTGAAGGTTAGAGCTTGAGCGCTAATTAATTATTCGGAGTTGTGCTCACAAAAATCAAATGACCGGAAATTTGAAATTTTGAATACGTTTTTAGAGTTAGCTTTGTTGAATGCTACAAGAAAGAAAAATATGGGGTATTCCCAGAAAGATCTGATTATTTACTGCACATTCGACAGCGAGAATTGTTTGGGTGACTTTTGGTGGCATTATGACAGCACCTACGGCAACTGTTACACCTTCAACTCAGGAAAAACTGATACGATTGAAAAGAGCAACTTAGCTGGCCCATCCCATGGTAACACTTTAACCCAACTGCAGTTGGTGACTTTTGAGTGAACAGATTCTGCACCAATGATGTAAATAAGGTCTTCTATCATTACACAAAGCTGTTTGTGGTATATTTTAGGCTTGACTTTGACCATGAACATCGGCGAGTACGAATATCTTCCGTTCCTCACGGAAGATGCTGGAGTAAGAGTAGTAATACATGACCAGAAAGCTATGCCTTTCCCTGACAGAAATGGTGTTTCAGTAACTCCTGGACAAATCAGCAACATTGGTGTGAAAAGGGTAAATAATTTTTTTATTATTTAGTGTTCACCAAAAGTCCGACTTATTTTGACGACTGATGTTTAGATCACAAATATGCGAGGGGAGCTTTGATTTGTGTTAATCTTGAACCTTGTTATTTTTAGTTAGAAACTAAAAGACTGGATAAAAGATATGGAAACTGTACATATTCTACACTTAACCATGAAAACATGTACTATGAGCCATATAATTTCAGTTATACACAGTGGGCCTGCCTACGTACATGCTACCAGAAAGAGTGAGTACATCCTCTCACTTCGCTTCATTCCTCCTACTTTCTTATGAGTTTGTGAGTCACATCAGTGGATCAAATGAGTTTAGCTTTAGGGAATGTCTAAACTTTCTATAACCAAAATCGATTGCAATGCAAAAGTTTTTTTATTAAGCATTAGCTCATTGCTGTCGCCTTGACAGGTTGGTACGGATGTGTGGTTGCTATGACCCAGAGCTGCCCTATGACCCTAACTCGGCTGTATTTGCTGATGTGACTGGCTCATCAAATCCAGGACCTTGCAGGATAGAGAATTCTACCAATCGTAAGTAAATCTAATGTAGTATACTAGCATCTCCATTTTTTTTTCTTTAAATTAAAGCGTAACGGCAAACTACTCTTTTTAATTTCAGGCAACTGCAGTACTGGCATAAGTGAGAACTTTGCTGATAGAACCCTCAAGTGTGAAGTCTGCGTTCAGCCTTGCGAGTACGTTTGCGTGTTTCTACCAAGCTACAAAAGTTCTCTGATGGCGTTATGGTATTTTATTTCCTGTAAATAATATTTTGTAGGGAGACGACTTTCGATAGCTCATTATCTACCTCTCTTTATCCAGCTATTAGCTACATGGTAGGAATTCTGTTTCGAAAAAATTATTTATTTTATTTATTACTTTGTGCTACCGAACTTGTTAGAGTATGCTTTGCTACTTACAGGGAGACTTTATAAGCTTATTAAATACAACACACCGCAAACTAATATCTACTCTCACTGATCAGTACGGAGAAGGGGAACTAGACTACGCTATCAGGGCTAACTTTCTAAAGATTAATATATTCTATCAATCCATGTCCTACACTAGCTACACCGAGGTAGCTAGCTACGATGACTTTCAATTCGTCTCTGATTTGGGTAAGTTCAAGGCCATGCTTTAGTTTTAGCATCAAAAGTAGATGACGACTCCTAGAAGTTGAGCAAAAAGGAAAAATATAATTTTTCCAGACATTTCAACTACACCTAAAGGATATATTTCAATAATGGCTAACTTGGAACACTTAGCTGACAATCTAGCTTTAGCGAACCTCGACCGCTCTATATTCCGGTGGGCCTATATCTTGGTGGGCCTATGTTCCGGTGGGCCTATGTTCTGGTGGGCCTATGTTCTGGTGGGCCTATGTTCCGGCGACTTTGGCTCTATGTTTCGGTGAATTATTTTTTATTGAACAAGATTATTGTGGAGCGTCTTTTACATTTTAATACAATGAAGTTCAAATGGATTGTAGTACTTGGTTTGAAAAAAAACTTTAATGATAGTAGTTAATGATTATGCAACAAGTAGCGAACTACTTTTATTACCAATAAAAACAATAAAAAAACAAAACTTCGTTATAAAATAATTTAGTAATGGCTTATTGCGAAAGGTAGCATCCATTTTTAATGGTGTTTAACAGTAGCATTTTTCTATGAAAAATAATTCACCGAAACATAGAGCCAAAATCACCGGAACATAGACCCACCGAAATATAGAACCATCGAAACATAGAGCTGGACCCGAGCAAACATTGTCTATATTCAACTAGCTTATACATTGACTGACAAAGAAATTGTTTAAGTTGTCTTCCCTTGAAGTCATTGTAACATAACTCTCAATTACTTTGCAAAAAAACCAGGCTTGTTTACATCCCGGAATTGTATGCTGTTGTAGGCGGAGCCTATGGATTGTGGGTTGGATGGTCGGTGCTGACTTTTTTTGAACTTATAGAGTTTGCAATAGACATTTTAGTGTTTTTTTGTTATAAATATTGTGGCAGTAAAGAGAACATGTGAGTTTATATGTCTATGTATGCCCTTCATTTTAAACTATCATAAATAAATTAATGAGCTTTAAAATATTACATTTGTGGCTTTCATTGAGTTGTAGCCATGTAATATTCACACTTTGGGTTGTGCGTGCGGCCATTGCAAACAGGTCAAGATGCAGATTTAACTCTGTTCACAATATTTTATCATTTTGTAAGCTGTAATTAGAGTTATATTTCTCAGAATCACATTTATGTTTTGTTTGGTTACTTGCTTTTTGTAATGTAAAAGGTTTTTGTTATGATTATGGTTTGCAGTATCTGTGATAATAAAAAAAACAGCTAAACAATCTATCTGTTGGTTTGTCTGTCTGTCTTTCCATCTTTCGTCTGTATTTCCGTCTCTCTGTTTCTCTACCTCTCCATTTGCTCGTCTGTTCATCACGTTCTTGCACACATCTGCATTTATTAATTCAGCTGACATTTAGCCGGTACACAATTAATATGCTATACAAAGTATAACGGTGCAAAACATTATAACATTGTCGTTGTTTGCAGACAGAATATAACTTAGCGCATGGATAGGTTATCTATCAGGCGCTGTGGTCATTAATATTTATGGTAAGGGACTCAAAATCTGTGCCATAGCCTTTGGTCCAAAGTTGGTTGATTTAATATCAACGCAGGCGGTGAATAGTTCTAAAGAGTAGATGTTGAACTATATTATATAAAAACGCTGAAGAGATTTGCACAAGCGCCGTGACACTACATGAAAGCCCTCCACATTCTTTTAATTCCTGCTTCCAAACCCTTGGAGATGGGTTGAGTGCGCATTTTATGCTACCGGGAGAAACTTTTGATGAAAAAAGATTTTTGCAGGAATTTATGTTGGTATTTGTTAGTTGGTGAAAAACAGTACAACATGTTGTTACTGCCTACAACTAATGCGTCTTGTTATTTAGAATACTTAACTCATTTTAATCTCACTAGAATGTTTTAACAATGCATTTAATTTTCTCTTTTGTAGGCCACGCATTTGCTTATCCGCAGTTCCTAATGAATAAATTTGTATAAATTTGCATAACCTGGTATAAAAAATGCCGCTTGTTGCTGCATTTTTGGTTTAATGGTTAATGGTAACCATCATTTGGCATTCAGCAGCTTGACGGCACGGCAGTTGAATATATCGTTGGTACTTTGTTAAACTCTAAGCACACAATAGGTAACGTGGTTATATATAAATTATTGATAATCTCCACAAAGCGTTTCCTTTATTACACAAGTGTTAGCCAGGCGTAGTTATATAGAGAGTATGTGTAAGCGCCGTTAACAGTTGCGTGTATTGCTGTATGTATATTTTCCATTCCTTGTATTATTATCATAGATTATTATGTATCATCAAGGAGTTTAATTCGTTCAACTCCTTGGTATCATAGTGCCTAGAGGTGTATACCTCAATGATTATTATCATTACAACCAACTTATTGTGGTGTGTGTGACCCCCGTGTGACCTAATCTGAAAATGTATAAACGAGGTTTGCTTTGTTTTCATGGCGTAGTAACTGGTTGGAAAAAATACTCCGAAGAATGTTTTTTGCTGGATAAACAGTGAATCAACTTGCAATCTTGTGTTAGCATTAGAGCAGGAGTTGTCTGGAAAGCTTATCTCTTAGAGAAAATAATTCCAGAATCGCTGTTGAGTTACTAAGTCATGATTCATTTTGGAATCATGCTACCGTGACGTGATCAATGATATCTAAAAATGAGTATCGACTTTTTAATGACAAAATAAAAACACATCAATGGACTGTCATTTACCCTACGTACCATGAAGTTTTCCGTATTTTTCTCGCATACGCATGGAATTAAATCGACGGCTGTCCTGTTTTTATAGATCACGTTCTACATAGGGCAGGATTGTGTGGGTTTTTTTTATATAAAGAGATTTTCGTGCACTGTTGATTTGTTAAAGAGTTCTTGGAATTATTGATTGATTGTTGGCTCATCCTAAATACAAAAATCAAATGTTGGAATACTAAGCATTATTTACATTATTTAAATAAAAAAAACTTGTAATATTACATAAATTAAAAATTATTATCACTAATATATGCAAACCATGGGATGAAATACATGTATTTCATCCATGATGCAAACCTGTTGACCAATCAACATACATGATGATTTCATCCAATCATTGCGTGCACGAAAAACTCTTTATTTAGAATAATCTGGATTGTGTTAAATTAACATTAATATTATTGTTATTATTAGTGAGTGATGAGGGTATTTTTCTCCTGCTGGGTTGTAACTTGTTATTACAAATATTATTGTTCTGACTATTATAATGAGTAATTATTCATCCACTACATCATTTTTTTAGTAGTTGCGTGAAAGTTGAACAATACAATGAGTAAAAATAATTATCATATCATTCGTTATTATTTTAATTAATTAATAATTAATAATAATTATTATTACTACTACCACAAACATTGACAACAACAACAACAACAACATCATTATTATTATTATTATTATTAATGTTATTAATAATTAATATTACTTATTATATTGTTAATTATTATTAATAACAATGATAAATAAATAATAGTTAATATATTTAGAATGTGCTGTTGTTGTTGTTGAACTTGTTGTGCTGTTCGTTGTTATAAAATAAGTATTATTATAACAATAAATAATAATGATATTATAATTGTTATTATGATATTAATTAAATTTATAAATTATTCATTGTATTGTGATAAAAATTATTATAATTATTCTAACTAATAAAAGTTATTATTATTTATTTATTATTATTATAATTATTGTTTGTTTAATGATAATAATAGTATTGTGCAGGATTTCACTGTGGGGGTGTGAGGTGGTAGCTCGGCCTACCTGCACAACCTCCCGAACTGTAATGGCGACTGTGTCTAGTGCGCTAGCGATACAACCCTTCCACAGGTCGACTTAGTATACTGGAGAATGGTGGTCGACCATCTCAGTAACTAGTGAGCTGCCGGTTGCGTTAGCTGTTGTTTGTGTGTGCAATGAGTTCGAACTTTGAAGGGCGAACTAGTTGAACTAGGTTCGGCCAGCAGAGGTTCGGCTGTCTTTTTGTAGTGCTGTGCAGAGGTCGAACATTGAAGGCGAAGTTAGGCAAAGCTAAGTTCGGCCAGCAGAGGTTCAGACTGATCTGCCTGTATATTACTACTCGAGTAATGGTGCGCAGTGAAGTTATTTGTATGTACAAAGAAACTTCTGAGAGTGTGCAAGCTGACTCTGATTTATTGATACAAAACATCCATATTTATGTACACTGTTACATAATAAAAGTGATAGACAAGTGATAGACAAAGGAGGCCACACCTGGCACAAACGATTGGCCAGCGTGTGCGAATCACACACAAAGGGTGGTACTAGGATACATGGTTGACTGATTGCACATGGCATGCATATAAGTTTGCATGTTAAGTAAAATAATAATAAGTATGCATAGAATGAATGTCTCTAGAACGTAAGCATAGAATGGTACAATGTAGTATAAGGTAAGTTAGATTGTTACTGTCATAGATGCAAGATGGCGCCGGTCCTTTACATACTCCTCCCCATTGGCGATGGTGGCCAATCAAACAACGTCGGCGGCATCGGTAACGTGTCTCTCTCTAGTCTCTATAGGGTCAGCTCCTCCTTAATATCTTCGGCTCTCAGCAGAAGTTGGCCGGCCTCGTGTGTGACTGCGTGCAGTTCTCTGTCGAGGGCCTCCCTTCTGTGTCGGTGCTCTACTCTCTTCTGTGTCCAGCTTTTCTTTTACCAACTGCATCATTCTAGCCACTGTTGTTGAAAACGAGTCCGGTTGTTCTACACTTCTATTGGGTAGCGAACTTCTCCGTGGCTGACTGGTAGCTGATTGTTGGCGGCTCCTCCACCTTCCTTTATTTTCACTTTTGCCGGTAGCGAGGTTGTTATTCTGGGAAGTGGCATTCTCCTGTTCACTGCTCCTTTCTCGCCCCTCTTGATGGCAATTCGTCTCCTTTTCTGCTACTTTCTTTTCCTTTCTCTTTCTTGTTACCACCGTCCAACCGATTTCGGCCGGGTTTTCTGCTGGTGCATTCACTGGACTGGGAGCTAGGGGCTGTGCGTTTACCCTATCGCTTCCTGCTGTCCCAGTGGGTGGTCTCACGGGTGGCTGTTGCTCTCCTATCGCTGTAAAACAGTGATAGTCAGCCAGCTTTCTTGGCTTGTGTCTCTCTCTCTGAGGTCGATCTAGAGGTGATGTGGGTGCCCGGTTTTGGCTCAGAGTTGGCCAGTCCTCCTCATTTAGGGGAGGGGGCCTCTGAGGGCTGGGTGCCCTTTGGATGACCTCCAGGGGTGTATCGTCTTGTCTCTCTGTCCTTTCTCTTATGTCCTCTCTCTCTCTGTTACTTTCCGGCCTTCGCGGTGGGCTAAGGCCGACCGTAGGTGAAGGCGGAGGTGTAGGCACGGGGGTGCGGGGTGTCGGTGGCTCTCTGACAAGAGGCGACCTTTCTCGAGGGGGTGACGGTAATGGCACTGGTTCCATTGGTTCGACCGGTGGCTCCCTATCTCGTGGAGGAGACGGTAACGGTAATGGCAGTAGTTCCATTGGTTCGGCTGCTGTTGGGCGTGCCTTGGGGGGTCGTCCTCTTCTCGCCCCCTTCATGTTGGGCTGGAGGGCCGGCTCCCGACAGGGCGGAGCCCGGCCAACTGGTTCTTGACACGTCCGGTAGTGACGTAGCCTCATCCCGTTTTGAATTGACCACTGTCCATTTCTTTCCACTTTGTAAGTGTGGTTCGGAAATGCTTCCGTCACTTGGTATGGGCCTACAAACCGAGGTTGCAGTTTCGGATTGCTGCCCTTCACTCTCCGCTTATTCTCAAGTACGACGAGTTCTCCCTTCTGGAACACAGAGGGTTCCTCGTCGTCCTGGCTCCTTGTCTCCTGTTGCTGATGCCTGAGGTACTCGTGTGCCTTCTGAAGGTTCTCCTGTACTGTCACAGTATGCTCCATGATGTTGCGAGGGTCCAGGGTAGGGGGCGTACCTGTTAGTTGGTCAGGAAGGCGTACCTCCCGTCCCATTACTAACATGTTGGGCGTTTCCCCTGTGGCTGAGTGGGGAGTGCTGCGACAGGCCCGCATGATTTGTGGCAGCAGACTGTCCCACTCGTCCTGGCCTTTCGTCAATATCAGAGTACGGAGCACATCCCCCAGTGTCCGATTCTGGCGCTCCACCATCCCGTTCCCTTGCGGGTGGTAGGGGGTGGTTCTTGTCTTTTTGATGCCCCACAGGCTACACAGCTCTTCTAACAGCACGGACTCGAACTGAGCTCCTTGGTCGGAGTGTAGCTGCTCGGGTAGGCCCCAGTAGGCAAACACTCTCTCGTCCAGAGCGACGGCGACCGTGGGTGCTGTGGCATCGGGCAGAGCTATCGCGTCCTGCCAGCGGGTGAAGTGGTCGGTGAGGACCAACGCCCAACGGTTCTTCCTCTTCGTTAAAGGCAGGGGGCCGACCAGGTCGACCGCCAGCTTCTGAAAAGGTCGTCCCGCATACATCCTTTGTCGGTGAGGGTTCTCTGCCTTCTTCCCATTCTTGGCTACTTGGCATACCTCACAGTCCTTGATTAGTCTCCTGACCAGGGGGGATATGCCTGGCCAGTACCAATCCATCAGGATGCGCTGTCTCGTCCGATGAATCCCTGCATGGATCATCCTGTGCGTCTCCCAGACGACCTGTGTCCTCCTACTTGGTGGGCAGACTACACATTGCTTTGATCTGGAAGGGTGGTGCAGCGTGATAACGAGCACCCCGTCAGGGCGGATCTTCATCGCCTCCTTCCGATCATACAGTGTCTTCAACTCGACACTCCCTTCGGCCAATTCTCTCTCTGTGACGCTTCCCGGTCGTCTCAGCTCGGCATAAATCCGGCCTACCGCATCCTGCCCGTCCCTTTGCTCTTGGGCTAAGGTTTGGGCGGAGTGTACCGGGTTTGTCACAGTGAGGTTGACCCGCTCCTCCTTCTCTCTTTCTTCTGTAGACTCCCTCTTCATCATGTCTCCCGGCCGGCTCGGCGTAAGTCCGGCCTACCGCATCCCGTCCCTTCGGCTGGGCCGAATCCTGGGGGGGATGTACCGGGTTCAATGTGTCGAGGTTGTCTCTAGCCTCTCTCTGGGGTCTCTGTCCAGCCTCTTGCTGCAGCTCTACATGGGAAGGTCCCCCATCTCTTTGCTCGATGGAGCCGCACTGCCTGCAGTCCGCGCAGGGTCCCTGTCGGCTGAGCCCATCAGCGTTGCCATGGTGAGTTCCAGCTCTGTGCTCGAGCTTATATCGAAACTCAGCCAAGATCTCCAGCCATCGAGCTATCTGGTTCGATGGTTCCTTCCGTCTGCACAGCCAACGGAGGGATGCGTGGTCCGTCCGGAGTTTGAATTCCCGTCCATAGAGGTAGGGGCGGAAATGTTTTACTGCCTTGATGACAGCAACCAGCTCCTTCCGGGTGACGCAGTAGTTCCTCTCCGCTGGTGCCAGCGTCTTGCTGAAGTATGCAATGACGCGTTCCTTGCCTTCCTGTACTTGGGAGAGCACAGCGCCGACTCCTACCGCACTGGCGTCAGTGTCCAGTACGTACGGTAAGTTGGGGTCGGGGTACCCGAGTACCGGGGCTTGGGTGAGTCTGGCTTTGAGCTGGTCAAAGGCTGTCTGCTCCACCAGTCCCCACTTCCATGGTGTCTCCTTGCCCGTCATCACGGTGAGAGGTTTAGCAATAGTGGCGTAGTCGGGGAGGTACTGGCGGTAGTACCCGGCCGTTCCTAAGAATGCCTGCAGCCCCTTTACGTCCGTCGGTGCTTCCCATCTCCTGACTGCCTCCACCTTTCCTGGGTCGGTAGCCACTCCCTTTGCGCTCACTACGTGTCCGAGATACTTGACCTCTTCTTGTAGCAGCTCGCATTTGGAGGGTTTTACCTTCAGGTTTGCCTGGTGGAGTCGCCCTAGCACTTCTCCTAGCCTCTGTAAGTGCGTCTGGAAGTCGGGTGCGATGATAATCACATCGTCCAGGTATAGGAGCAGAGTCTTCCAGTGGAGACCTTTGAGGACCTTTTCCATGAGCCTCTGGAAGGTGGCGGGGGCTGAGGTCAACCCGAATGGCAACACCTTCCACTTCCACAGGCCGCTTCTGGTGGTGAAGGCCGACTTGTCGTTTGCGTCTTGGTCTAGGGGTACCTGCCAGTATCCGCTAGTGAGATCCAGCGTAGTAAAATATTTACTGCCGGCCAAAGCGTCCAGCGACTCGTCGATTCTGGGGATGGGGTAGGCGTCCTGTTTGGTTATGTCATTCAGCCTCCGGTAATCCACACAGAACCTCCACGTATCATCCTTCTTCCTCACCAACACCACGGGGGAGCTCCAAGCTCCATCAGCCGGCTCAATCAGGTCCTTCTCCAAGAGGTCCTTGATTTGGCGTTCTGCCTCCGCCTCTTTCTCCGGTCCTAGGCGGTGTGGTGGACATCGGATGGGTCGAGCCCCTTCTACTGTGGGGATCGAGTGCTCTGCTAGGGTCGTCCTGCCCAAATCTCCACTGTGGCTGCTGAATACCGTCTGGTATTTGATCAACAGCTCCTTCACTTGCTGTTCTTGCCATGGGTTCTGGCACCCTCTCTTGGCTTGCTGGAAGAGGTCGTGTAGATGGGGGGGGTAGCTCTCTTCCTCCCGTCTCGTTCCTCTGCCGTCCTTTCTGCTCAGTCAACCCCTGGACGCCACCCTCTTCCACTCCCGTAAAGGTACCAATAACCTCTCCTGCGGGTAGTCTTAGGGTGTCCTGCGTCGGGTTGAGACATCTAACCAGCACGCGTCCTTGAGCGTCTGGCTTGTTGATACTAGTGGCGATAGGTATTCCGCCCTGTATACTCTCGATCACTCCCTGAGGGAACGTATCCCTGGAGCTCAGGTGACACGGAATAGTTACTTCCGCCTGTGGGGGTAGCTGGGTGTCCTGCCGAACTTGTACCTTGGACACGAGATTTCTCCCGTGGCGGTCGGTACACGCCAGTTCCTTCCCTTGTATCACCAGCACTGGACGGTCAAATCCCATCTGGCATCCTTGGCTTGTCAAGAAGGGCATTCCCAGGATGACGTCCTCGTTGACCTGACTTACTACAAAAGTCTCCTCAAACTTCACATGACGTATCCTTCCCTTCAGCGTGAGCAAGCCGTAGAATGGGAGCCTAGTACCGTCGGCCATGATTCCATGAGAATCGTAGTGCTGCAGATTGTGTTGTACGTGGCTCGGTAACCGGTCAAAGACGCGCTTGGCTAAAAGGTTAGTGTTACAGCCCGTGTCGATGAGGTGCGTTACCGCCTCTCCTTCTACCCTTCCAGGTAGGTAGTAGCTTGACCGATATGGTCGCTCAATCTGGTTGCTCTGGAGGGTCACAGGTTTCGGAACGAACTCTTCCTTCTCCAGTGGGGGCGTCTGGGTCTGCTTGTCCTTTTTTCTGGGCCTTGGTTCCTGCTGCTCGAGAGTCCCGTCGCCGTCCGTTTCTTCCACCACTGAGCTGTCGGGTACCGACAGGCTGGCAAAACGGTTGTGTAGGGCGATAGGGGGACTAGTCAGGAGGTCCAGCGAAGGAGTCGCTCGCCGTGTTGTTGCCGATCCACTGGAGGGCGCCTGTGCCCTTTCCTTCTGGTTTGTCATTGCCCGTGTGCAGCCAGTTGGTCTCCCTACTGCTGCGGGCGGTAGTCGTTTCCCTGGCGGTTAGGCCAAGGGACTGTTCTGCACGCCTTTCGAGTATGACCTACTTGTTGGCATCCCCAACATCTCTTTGGAGGCTCCACCTTCGTCTCCGCCTTTAGACTGGCAATCTCTTTGCTCAGTCCCTCTACGGTTCGAAGTAGCTGTGCCAAGGGGTCCTGTACCTCTTGGTGTCGAGCCGTCTCTCTCTGTGGTTCTCTTCCTTCTTCCAGGAGGTCGGCCTCCACTGTCCGAATGTGAGGTCCTCCTAATGGTTGGTGAGGTACCTGCAGGAACTCATTCCCTGCCAGGATTGCTTCCTCCAGATTCTGAGGGCGTACCGCCAGCAAGTGTCGTTGCAGGTACGTGTGCCCCAGTGTACTGTGGAACGTCTGCATCACCAGTTCATCCCTGTTTTGTCGCGGCAGAGTGCTGTGGGCTGCCTTAATGAGGTGTTCGACCGTGAGTGCATGGTCTCTGAGGCTGTCTCTGGGGTTCCGTCGGTAGCTTAGCAGTTTTTGCTTGAGCTTCCGAACGAGTCATGCCAAAGGTCGCCTGCAGTGTCCGTGTCACCTCCTCAGTGGTCTCGCCTCGACCGTACCGCTCTGCTTTGCCCGTTAAGGCTTGGCGCAGGTGGATGACTGTCTCTTCCGCCTGCCAATGGTTAGCGTCGGCCACCTCCTGAAACCGTTGCAAGAAATAGTCCACATCTCCTGTACCATCATACTGTGGTACTCTAAACTTATCGCGTGTGGTCGCTATTGTCATGCGGTCTAGGATGTTGGTGAGCGTTCCCATCATCTGCAGGCTGGAAGGATCTCTGTCGATACTCAGCGCTCTTCTCCTTTGTGCCATCTTTCCTCGGGAGCTGATTCCAGTGGGTGTCTGTCAATCCCACTGCTGCCACCAATGTGCAGGATTTCACTGTGGGGGTGTGAGGTGGTAGCTCGGCCTACCTGCACAACCTCCCGAACTGTAATGGCGACTGTGTCTAGTGCGCTAGCGATACAACCCTTCCACAGGTCGACTTAGTATACTGGAGAATGGTGGTCGACCATCTCAGTAACTAGTGAGCTGCCGGTTGCGTTAGCTGTTGTTTGTGTGTGCAATGAGTTCGAACTTTGAAGGGCGAACTAGTTGAACTAGGTTCGGCCAGCAGAGGTTCGGCTGTCTTTTTGTAGTGCTGTGCAGAGGTCGAACATTGAAGGCGAAGTTAGGCAAAGCTAAGTTCGGCCAGCAGAGGTTCAGACTGATCTGCCTGTATATTACTACTCGAGTAATGGTGCGCAGTGAAGTTATTTGTATGTACAAAGAAACTTCTGAGAGTGTGCAAGCTGACTCTGATTTATTGATACAAAACATCCATATTTATGTACACTGTTACATAATAAAAGTGATAGACAAGTGATAGACAAAGGAGGCCACACCTGGCACAAATGATTGGCCAGCGTGTGCGAATCACACACAAAGGGTGGTACTAGGATACATGGTTGACTGATTGCACATGGCATGCATATAAGTTTGCATGTTAAGTAAAATAATAATAAGTATGCATAGAATGAATGTCTCTAGAACGTAAGCATAGAATGGTACAATGTAGTATAAGGTAAGTTAGATTGTTACTGTCATAGATGCAAGATGGCGCCGGTCCTTTACAGTATTTTATTGTTGTTATAATGATAATAATAATAATAATAATAATAATTGTTGTTATTATTATTATTATTATCAAATTAAAATATTGTTGTTGATGTTTGTATGTATGTTGTTGTTGGTGGTGGTGGTGGTAGGTACGGGGGTGGTGATGGCAGTGGTAAAAATAGTTGTTGGCTTAATAATAGTTTGGAGCACAACAACAGTAGTGAGCCATGTGTGATTTATTATTATTAGTTAGTAACAAACAACTAACTTAATTAAACTTACGTTGTAATAAAAAGTTTACATTTTTATAATTAATTATAATAATAATAATAATAATGATATTATTTGATACAATAATTATTATAATAATTTAATACATATTATTATTATAATATTATTATTTACATTATTATATATAGGCCTATAGGAGTATATATATAATATTATCATTGTTTGTATCATTTATCATTATTATGTTGATTATTATATGATGATTTATTATAATACAATATAGTAATATTACATTTATGTATAATAATTATAATAAATTATAATAGGACTATTAATTATATATGTATATTAAAATTATATATATAGTTACAGTATTCATTTTTGTTGTATTATTTATTATAATTGCTATCAATTAATTATAATTATAAAAAAAAGTTTATAACAACCCAAATTGTGTGTTACTAATCATAAATCAATGGCTCACAGTGGTCTGGAACCCATTTTTATTTTGTTTAAATGATTCCTTTTTTGTTATTTCTTGATTAATTCATGAAACATTATTTTTTATGATATAGAATAATAATAACATAGAAATTAAAAGTTACTTTTTAAAGTGGTTTAAGTTTTAACTTTATTATTATTATTATTATTATATATAATATTTCCTTTGTTCTTGTTCATAAAAATGAACTGCAAGTATGAGGTAACAATAGTGGCCGGGGGAGTAAATCAATGTATTAGAATGATCAGAGACATTTCATAGAATGAATGTTGACAGACCTAGAATTAATGTTAGACCTAAAATTAATGTTGACTAGTAATAATAAATAGAAGCACTTTGATGTTCATTCTAGGAATCGTGGACATACAAGTTATCGTTTAGATGTTTGTCCCAGAAGAAATGCCAAATTTTATCATTATCGCAGCAAAAACTTCCGGAATTAATTGAAATGGTATTTTATACGTTACCGGGAATGATTTCACCTCTTCAGAAGATAAATTTTGTTTTATAGCATAATCAACATTCGATTCATGTTTGTCATGGAGGTGTCTGTGTTCATTTGATGGTTATCTGCGTTTGATTCCTGTCCATATTCATACCTGTTTATGTTTGATCCAATCTCCTGCAGCACTAGTCAGCCACTAGTAGTTGATACTAAGTATAAAGGTAGTCTGTGCAGCCACTTGTTTTTCTTTTGCTGTTGTTGTTGTTCATCCATAGCATTACTACTCATTTCTCAATAGTGCTTTATATAATAATACATAAAAAAAACTGATAAGGACATGGCATTAATTTTATGTAAGCTAATTGTTCTTCAAGTTCTAATTTAGAAAAGTGGCAGTTCTACATAATATATGATCGTGATGGATGTGCATTTTGTTCCTCGGGTACATCTACTAAATTGAAAGGATAGTTTTTAGGACATGTATTACGGTTTTATTGTAATTCTCGTTGTATTTCTTGCTTGGATGACATTTCTGAATTATTTCCAGTGTCATCAGGTTCCAACTACTTGGCTAATCATTGCAAAAGTATCAAGTGAAAGTCTGGTGTTTCATTGCTTGTAGCTAATTACATTACTTTTGATCAAAAAGATATAGACTCTATTAAATATATCAAAATTTTAGGTCATATATATGGATCAGTCAACCCTCATGTAATAATTTATTTAATAGGAATATTTTGTTGATTTACGCGGCCAACAACGTCTATGAATGTGTTGGTATGAGCTAGAGGTTCACAAGCTCTATTTTAAGCTACTATCTGCTAGCCAAACCAGTGCATATATGAGTAACAGTCGCATTAGGTTTTTGCAATAGCTCAACTTACGTCATCACTCTATTGTATCTAGTCTATCTAATAGCTCAGACTAAACCAAATGCCATTATATTCCATTTGAATATGTGCTACTTTTATTTGATCCTAGATACTAACTGTCTAATGAATACATCAATAGAATTGGTGGATGGATACTTTCAATGAAAGAAACTATATAATATCTATAGTTAGAGATTTGTTATTGTAAATCAAATGTAATAAAGGACATACCACAGATGTTTAAACATATTATTCTCTGGTCGCTATAGCATTGATTTCTACTGACTCACAATTAATCGTCAGTTGTTTGGGTAGTATTTAATAATTGGTGTGGTTGATGGAGTTGGGCTATAGTTTGTGCTACTTGTCCGTCGCTTTCTTTGGTTACCATGGTGATAAAAAGTATTGCTAATTTTTGACTTGAACATGTCAGTCCGGTATCACTTCATAGCTTGACTGACTGACCTTGACATTTCATATTATTTTGCCTAAGTGAAGTGTTCTTATAACGGCTCAATTTTTTGCTACAAGCTGCGCTCCTTATTTACAGCGAACATTAGTTTATTCGCCGTTGAATATTTCATTGTATTTATTATAATAGTTATTTTGATTCAGCACTAATAATTATTTTGCTCTTTGCAGGGGTATAACACGCTGAATTTTCAATAGACAATCTTCACTACGATAGTTCACAAATACCAAAATGGCCGATGATTATGATGAGAATATTCTGCTTGACTCTAGCCAAGACGGTGCCAAACATAAGAAATCAAAAGACTTCATACCAAAACCTAGAATACTGACTTCTCCCAGCAGCACCTTTGCAGTAATAACAGGACATACGCAGTCTCACCCGCCGGATGACGTACATCGTTTGTCAAAACAGGGTTCGATATGTAGTGAACACCCGGATAGCCCTAAACTCAATCATAATGTAGACAAAATCGTTCCTGCCATATCAGATTCAAATACAAGAGACAAATTGCACAATACTACTAACACAGAAGCTCGCAGAAGTAAGGAAACTGTGGAGGTAGGTGCAATATTATTACTGAACCAGTGGAACTTCTACATTCAACTGGTTATCGCGCATAGTCACTATTTCCTTTTCATGTTTCATCAGTAGTAACTCGTTTCTTTTCATCTAATTTATTTTGTCTTAATATATTTTGTTGAGATCATTTCACTGTTCTATTTCAGCTACAACGCCTTCATTCTTCAGACAGTGTTGATTGGGGTGATGAAATGGTGATTGCTTTTGTTGATTTCGAGTTGCTAGTAGCTAGTACTTAACTAGTGATTGTTGTTGAACCGTTTCTGTTAATATATCTAATATCCACTGCTATCTAGTCTTACACCGGTTGGTTTTATCTGTTTTCCTTTTCTATTCTCTGACAGGCACTCCATTATTTAATGCTAATGTTGCTCTCTCAGAATTTTCGAAAGCGGCACTTTCATAAATCTGCTCCATGTCCCGCCATGTTGTGCTATTTATCAGTTTCTGAGGTTCTCAATTCATAAAAACTTTTGGCCATTTAAGATCATTAATTTGTGGAGGGTGATTTAATTATTTGTGATTGTGATGTCATAATTAAATTGAACAATCTCATTTGCTGGTGCTCTTAAAATCAACTCAATCTACTGCTCATGTATTTCTAAATTATTGACCCAAATTTTACGTTTTGTTTATATGTAAGTTAGTACTTTGTACTATTAGTAGCCAGTACAGTAGTAGTTAGTACTTTGTACTATTAGTAGCCAGTGTAGTAGTAGCTAGTACTTGGCACTACTAGTGGTTTGCACTTGGTACTTTTAGTAGTTAGTACTTGGTACTTGTAGTAGTTAGTACTTTGAACTACTAGTATTTTGTTACTGCTGTGGCTCAAGGTCTCTGTTTTGCAGAAACCTGACGGTGCAGAACCATCTGGTGTTCATCTCGTTGACCATCCAACTACCAAACCCCCTGTGATTAAAATGGAAGACGGGTGAGAATTTGTGTGCTTTCTATTGCTAGAGAGTTAGCTTTCTTTTCATGCACTTGTCAGGGATACACAAACGGACATGTAAATGTGTGCGTGGGTGTTTGGTGTGAGAAGCCTGATGAAGGCAGATGATTGATGCACCCAAATAGCATCACTCTGTTTGATACTGTCCTTTCGTGTAACGCTACATATAGCTGTATTTCTCATGTATCCATCTCTAAGTGGCAATCATTAACAATTGCCAACATTTGCATTGATATACAAATATTACATCCCAGGAATACTTGACTGAGGTGACTGGGCAATTCATGTGTTTTATAGCACTTACAAGCGTCTAATATCGCATTCTGTCAGCACAGAGGAGATAGCAGACGATGTAGAAATAGTCCAATCTCGTGGTGATTGCCTATGCAGGTAAGCACATTGCAGGCTCAATGTGTGCTAGAGGAATGACTTGTCGGCAGCTTCTTTTTGGCTGTTGTACATTTTGTGAAATATTTTTTAAGTACTGGTAATGATTTGTTTTAGTGCATCTGGCAATATGTTATCAAATTTATTTGGTTTTATAATGGTAACAAAGATGATAACTCCCAGTTTTGTTCTATCAGCCTTTCCCTCTGGCTCCGTCTTTTACCATAGTACACCATCAAATGGTTAATCAATAACATTGCCTTTGTCCCTTTTGAGATTCACTCCGCAACCATCCCTGTGCGCTAAAACAGTCTGTAATCTCCGCCGGGTTGAGATGACATCTCTCCTACCCTCCATTGGTCATGTATGCTCTAATTTCTTATTACTCAATCATGAAATGTATCAATTCTGGTGAAATGGGAAGTGCTTTGTATGATTGCATTGTCATACTAATCACCCAGTCGAAGTCATTGTGGACGCTTGCTTGCTGGTTCACACCCCTTACTAACTATGGCTGTAGCTCATTTGATCTTTTTCAATAGCTGTGTTTGTCCGTGTGCTGATCATACCTTTTTGAAGTTCAGTTTTTATGGAATTTCATTTCCAGCAGCTGTGAGAGTTGTCTTTTTGTCAATGTCTGTGAAAATTGTAAATTGTTTGTCTGGTAAATAAATTATGTGGCCAAATCAAAGTTTGTATGTAGTTGAGACCCAAAGAGCTGTAAATGTATTTATTTAAATTGGTTTGCGTACCATAAGATATTCAAGCTTCTAACGTTTTTTTTAGTTTGGATAAATAATTATAATAATCAGTATTACGCTAGAATGTTGTAATAATATTAGCTGTAAGTCAGCTCTAGATTGGCCTAGTAGATGTGATACTACCAGTAGATGTGATACTACCAGTAGATGTGGTACTACTAGTAGATGTGGTGCTACTAGTAGATGTGGTGCTACTAGTAGATGTGGTGCTACTAGTAGATGTGGTGCTACTAGTAGATGTGGTGCTACTAGTAGATGTGGTGCTACTAGTAGATGTGGTGCTACCAGTAGATGTGGTGCTACTAGTAGATGTGGTGCTACTAGTAGATGTGGTACTACTAGTAGACGTGGTGCTACTAGTAGATGTGGTGCTACTAGTAGATGTGGTGCTACTAGTAGATGTGGTGCTACTAGTAGATGTGGTACTACTAGTAGATGTGGTGCTACTAGTAGATGTGGTGCTACTAGTAGATGTGGTGCTACTAGTAGATGTGGTGCTACTAGTAGATGTGGTGCTACTAGTAGATGTGGTGCTACTAGTAGATGTGGTGCTACTAGTAGATGTGGTGCTACTAGTAGATGTGGTGCTACTAGTAGATGTGGTACTACTAGTAGATGTGGTGCTACTAGTAGATGTGGTGCTACTAGTAGAGTTTGTTGGGAAATCAAAACTTTGTCAGTATCAGTTTTGACTGATAGCTGTTCTCGTGTAAAATTTAAGGCTAAACTTCCGAAGTATCATGGCTGTGGTTGTTTTCTGCAGAAGTTGTCTGCTCTACATTTGACATTATAGCAGGCAGCTGTGTGTAGGATTTTGTGTTTTAGTTGTCCATTTTTAGTTTTTATTTCGTGCCCAACTGAATATATTAGACATTTTTATTTCTCTTGCGCAAATGATTGCTTCATTTTTTGAATTTACATAGTTGAGTTGACACTCAAGCAAATTTGCTCTCAAATATATTCACTCGCTAGCATGAGATTCTGAGTGTCGTTATAGCCTCAGTATTTGATGTGTATTGTGTAGGATATGCAGACACCCGACAATAAGGAAAAACTGGAAAGTCTATGTGGGGTCAATTATACTTACTATCTTTGGTCTTGGTGAGTGCATGCATCATAGAGTTATAAAGTGTTTCATGGAGTTATACATCGCTTTATAGAGTTATACAGTGCTTGGTAGAATTATACAGCGCTTCATAGAATTATACAGCGCTTCATAGAGTTATACAGCGCTTTATAGAGTTCTACAGCGCATCATAGAATTACTTACTCCTGCGTATAGTTATGCAGTAATTTATAGAGTGATACAGCGCATCATTGATTTATACAATACACATTAGAGTTGTACAGCTTTTCATAGAGTTACACAGTATGCATTGAGCACCTGTTTTATCAATTTGGTGATGTTTGTTACAGCGCTGGTGGTTTGGGGTCTAGCAATAGGACTCTCTGAACCTAATGGCTTTATAAAAGGTAAGTTTACAAGCAAACAATGGGGTTGTGACTGGGGTTATTCCGGTTAGCCATTATGTATTATCATTGATACAGTAGTGAATACGATATATATGACACCAATGAGAATTAACAAGTATATAAAACCGCTGATGGCACGATAAAGCCTTGGCTACCCCACGCCAATGATTCTCATGTCAACGCAACGCTGATGGGTAACTGGTCCTGTGTCTGTGGGGGAAGAATAAAAGTAATCATTAATTAAATAAATATACTCTTATTATAAATGACAATAAAAATTAAATGTTTTAGAGCGTTTATTTGGAATAACAATAATATGTTATTCCAAGAACAATTATAAGTAGTCATAATAGTTCTAAATAATAATTATATTTATTCAGTATAAAAATAAATAGAAATAATTATTATAGTGGAGAAAAACGCGCAGCCTAAAAAAGTGTTCAAACCGTGGGGAAATCCCATTTAATTACGGGGATTTCCAGAATTTGTCCATTGTTTTATATAAGCCTGCAATAAGCATTTTTTGGGATTCCTCAGTAATAAATTTTTTGCACCGGTTGCTCGTTTTTCTCTAGTAACAATAGTTACAATAACAACCATGGATGACTATAATAACGATCATAAACATTACAATTATAAACAGTAAAAAATATGATAATAATAATAACTTTAAAAAAATAGTTAAAATTGCTGAAACGATGATAGCTATAATAGAGAAAAACGCGCGGACTGTGAAAGTTTTCGAACAGTGGGGAAACCCCAATTTATTACGGGGATTTCCAGAATTTGTCCATAGTTTTATATAAGCCCGCAATAATTATTTTTTGGGATTCCCCAGTAATAAATCTTTTGCATAGGCTGCGCGTTTTTCTCTATTAGAGAAAAACGCGCAACCTGTGCAAAAAATTTAATACTGGGGAATCCCGAAAAATAATTATTGCGGACTGATATAAAACTATGGACAAATTCTGGAAATCCCCGTAATAAATTGGGGTTTACCCACTGTTTGAAAACTTTTGCAGTCTGCGCGTTTTTCTCTAATAAGTAATATTTATAAAAAAAATATAATTCCCTCTTTTTGCAAGTAGATTTGATGCCCCTGTCCTGCGACATAGTCTCAAGTTTTTTATGGCTCATGTCATTATCAGATCTGTTTGACATTGTGGCGGCTGTCAGGAAATGTATTTCTTAAGTCTGCTTAAATTAATTATATTATATACTACGACTGATGGCCATTTCCGATTGAATAGAAAGTTTCAAGATAGATAAATCACAATATTACAAGCCCATTATCTCAGACCACATATAACAGTATATCATTATGTTGTGCGCACTTTGTCATTGTGTTGTGCGCACTTTGTTGGTCAACCAGTCACCTATCTAAGATACTTCCAGTGTACGATATTGTTGCCCTGTATATCACGAGGAGTTGTTATTTCTACTAGTCATGTATATCGCTACCCAATACCAGTGCAAATCTCTGTGGGTAGGCAACTCTGAATATACCTGACAGCACGCGATCTCGTAGCTGTTAAAAGTAATTTTCAGATCCCCAGGTTTTATAAAAATTTCTGTCGATTGCTGCGCTATTGAATGCACCAGTTACACGCTTGTGTTAGGCTTGAAGTGGTAAGAAATCTATGGGGTTATGGTTATTTGGTGGACTACGTGCTATAATATTGATGTGTACCTGTGGTTCTATGTCAGTTTCTCATTGTTTGTAGATCTCAAGTCTATCATATTCCTTGTTGGAGGACTGTTGCTCCTTCTGCCTGGCTGTGAGTATTATATAGACTGTGTTCCCCTATGGGCTTAGAACACGTAATTTGGAAAGGATTTGATTCAATTTAAACTTTTTGAGATTGAAATATGTTCAAAAAAATTTATTTGGAGTTTCCTTTCAACTATAGACGCAATCAGCACTCCCTGAGGCGTAAGTTTTTTCCAAAGACGCAGCAAGTTACAGAGAGCCATTAAGCGAGTTTTTGAAATTTTGGCTTGCTTGTCTAGAAGTAGGACCTCCTAAATATTGGCATTGTGTAGAGACTTTTGTGATCGCAAAAAATTAGATTGCAGCAAGTTTTAATTTTTCTATGGAGCTGTTTTTTCTCGTCAGCAATTTTTTTCGTCCTTGGTAAGCTCGCTATTATGTACACACCGGCCTGTACGTGATAGTGTTGGTGATCAAAATCAAAAAATTTAGTGGAAGATTTTTATCAAAATTATAATTTTCAAGTGAAAAATTAATTACACAATAATATTAGTATAATTGTATAATAATATGAGATGAATAAAACATTGCCTAAGTTATATTTCCAACGGTGATTTTTTACAACAACGATAATAAATAAATCTGAACTCCTGGCTATCTTTCTAAGAAAAAAAATTAAACAGTGCTAAATAATATTAATTAAGTTTTTTGGAATCTAATTTTAAACTAAAAAATTTGATAAAATTGTCAAAATTTCTGTCGACCACGTGTCATAGACCTCCATAGACGTCTACTGCAGACCCATTGTATTTTTGTTGCCGTAAGTGCGTTTTTTCAATAGTTTTACAATGCTTGATGAGAGAACAACTCTACACACAAAATGTGTCTTGAAAAGCCTGTCCGAAGCCCTTTAAGCCGGGGCTACACACTCACACGCCTACGTTTTGTCTGTGTGTGGTTCAAAACGGGAATTTTTGTTCTACAGTCAATGTTTTTCTTAAAGTAGAAGCTCAAAAGCATAGAGCAACATGTTGGTCTACGAAAACAGTTTTTGTCTGATGCTTCGAAGATTGGACTATTATGATCTGATAACCGTTTTCGATTGGTTAGAAATATCGACTGTAATGTTTCCATTCATTGCATTCAAAGCTCATTTCCACATATTCTTTTGTGCAGAGATGAGTATTAGCTTTTTATTTTTACTCTCAGATTATTTTTTCAGTCGTTTGCCATTTATAGCCAAATTTTCTCGTTGCTTTTATATTTTAGTGCAGAGTCTCCATCACATTCAGTCGTCTGCAGTCAAGGTTTTTTATGTCATTTTTATTATATATTTTTTGCTCGGTTTTTTACTCTCTTTGTCATCTCTCTTTTTTACGCAACGTTTTTAACTGCCCTGATTAACAAGGTGAATCTGACACGAAATATGCCTGGGGGAAAAGTTGTATTAGTACATTTGGAGTTGTCTCCTTTTTTAATGCTGGTATGAGCGGGCAACTCATAAAACAGTTTTTATAATTGATGTAAATGTTCATTTAATCTGTTGCAGTTTATCACTTGCTGTTCCTGAGTCTGGCAGCATACGATGTCAACGGCTTCAAGTTTAGTAAACTACCCAGCATCAGGTTACACTTCTAGATCATAGACTTTGTTTGTTAGCTGTACGGGGCATTTCCTAGCCACCCCTATAAGAACAATACAGTTTATGGCTAATGATCAGTGCATTCTCACTCTGGCTGTGACATCTCACTGATGGTGCATGTTGGGTATTGTAGTTGACAGATTACCTAATACCTGCTCTGTACCTTATTTCACTTTACAGCACACTCTGCTTGACCGTGCTTACATCTGGTGCCAACTTATTTACACTCTATATTTTTGTATTGTTATAAACTTGCATAACGTGACATTGCTATTATTACTGCATTTACGCCCTTTGATCTATACTAGTTTGTACAGTTAGTTTTGTCATGTCTACATTTTATCATTGTTTATTATTAAAAACATGAATTGTTGCTAAAATTGATTGGCTATTTATAGAAGACAACTCATTGGTTGATTGCTAGTTTTGGGCATTTTGTTTAATTTTACTGTTTTTAAACAGTTTTGATTACATTATAGTTTTGATTTTTAAAATTTAAATGGCTGACCATTATTATTAGCTCTACCTTTAACAGCTGTTGTTACTCGCTGTGCTACAGTTACTGTGGGCACTACAATTGCTACAGGCACTACAGCTACTATGACTATGGTATGGGCAACAGTGACTTCTACTTCTGCTGCAGCGGTGCTAGCTATCACAACTTGTGCGTGACGGAATGAATAGGCCAGTTTTTGCTCTTCGAACAGGCTTTCTGGATATTGGTCTTAAAAAGTTTTTCCTGCTTTTCTTGACCTTAAAAACTAGTATTTGGCAATCTTGTGACACGTTTTTATTTGCATTATAACTGCAATTTTTATTATTTGTATCATTTAATAAAATATTGCTAATATATGTTAGTACCTGTCAGGCCCAGTCATTTGAGTGCTTTAGTTGGATGGAGTTGTCTCCACATGTATCATCCACCCCTAGAGAGCTTGAGCTTTTTGCTGTGAAGTATGCTTTGCAGCAATTCAAGCTTCATGATCATGCAACTCTTAACTTTTTAATGGTAGCCCTGGTTAATCTTGAATTAATCTCAGCCTATTAATTAAGGAGCAAACCTTTCCCACCCCAAATGGTGCCATTAATCTCACATCGGACCACAGGCAACAAGTATTCACATGCTGCTCCCTGCATCAACACTATGAAATTTAATTCACAACCGCTGACACGGCCTCGCTGCCAACTTACATAATACGGCTCATAATTGCCTCTCCAACAACCATTGAGATTTAATAGACTACTAAGGTCAAGTGTATATTGCTGCTGTACTACCCTCCCCTGAGACGCTGTTGCAGTGCCTAGCCTTGGTTTTTAGATCATACATAATCTTGCCAATCCAGTTGGTATGCGCATGAAAAATGACGAGAACTTCTTCGAGACGAAATGATGTACACACCCCGCAGTCACTTGAGAATAAAGGCTATTTATTTAAGAATCGCGTCTTGGGTATCACAGTACATGATTTATACAAATAATCACTATTATAATAATACAGGCTGCATGTGTATGTTTGAACTTGTTATTTGTGCCTAATCGTTGTGTTTTCTCTATGATTGGCTTTGCGAGCTCATGTGAATACTTGACAATAGCTACATTTCATCTAAACGATTCCGTAGGTTTTCTATTGTCGTATATTTAATTATGCGATAGCGTAAAACTAACACAAAACGTTGATTAACTCACGAGTATACATCGAGTTACATCTGTACTGCTGTTCATAGCATTGACAAGAGAGCGCAGGTGCTAGTTAGGTCAGATTAAACGCAATTAACTTTCGCATACGCAACGGAACCAATTGAGCTTCTCAGCTGAACGCAACAGACGATCTCTCACAAGCAACAGAAAGGTATGGAAAATCAGCCCAACTGTTTTCTTTTGCACACCGTTCTTCTTATTGCTTTGCTAGATGCGTGCCCACAGATGCGTGTCGATATTCTTTCCAATATCTATACTGTTTGTCTAAACATTTCTATTTACTTATCATATCCAACTTTCTTTTATCTAACGATTGCGTGAAACGTCAATATGTTTTCGCTGACACGTGAAACACTCCATTTAAAGTGCAATGTTTTGCCATAGCGTTTGTCGAATACAAATTATAGTCAATAATTTCTCAACATTATCGATAAAACTTCTCATCTACATACGTGTGTGTAAAAAGATTAAGTTCAATTACAAGATGGAGCATGTAGGGTCAGTTTGCTTTTCAATAAAACCTTCAAGTTACGCATAGCCTTAGTGCAGTCATGTCTCTATCATTTATAGGTAATTTCCTGCAGAGCTATTGTTAATGTAAGGAGCGTGACAGTCATACAAATATAGACATTAGATCAAGATTGTGATAGACTTGCTTGAGTTTACATCGTGTAGGTTAAGCTATGCAATTATTTGTTGTGTATTACTTTACCTATCGACTTTGTAAAATGCATTAAAACTTTAAGCAGTAACTGAATGCCTGGTGAAGTGTTGGTACAGCGAAAACTGCAGTTAGAATAATTAATGAAAGAGTCTTGGATCTGAGTTTCAGTTTACACAAGCGGCAAATGAGAGCGAGTGGTTAAAGTGAGCAGAAATAGGTGAGTGTGACAATTCATTGCAGGTGATATATCTCATGGTTTAAAAATTTTCGGACTTAGACCATTTCATTAATACTTCATTTGAAATTGAAGAGTTGTCTCCTCTCATTTGATTCTTATCTCCTTTAGTACTTATTAGTAATCAAAATGTTTGTGCAAAATATTCAATCGATCTGGGCACTAATAGTTCTATCTATATCCCTACACTGAAGTTTGAACTCAGTTGAGTTTTGCGGTAAACCATTTGACATTCATACCCATAACGCAGTACTTTCTAGAACATCTTTGGGAGATACTACTAAATTGTCAACTTAATTCCATTTATGATCCTCTCCATTCCTGTCACACTGGTGTGTTTTATCGATCATTTTTTTGTTTGAGTACTGCTCTTCAAAAACATTGACAGTACAATAATCTTTGTCAGCTGGTGCACGAGGTGTGGTGTACGCACACAATAGAATATTCCCTACACAGCACTCAACAAACATAGTGGTGATCAAACCAACAAAAGGATGACTACAGCTTTTGCACTCGATCGACTCTTTTACCCATAAAACTGTGGCTAACCAAAATTTTACACTAAACATACTTATTATAAGACAAAGGAATAGGAGACAACTCCAGTTTATCAAAAAGCATAGCATGAAATACACAAAAGTGTGTGGTACAACATTGTTTTGGACTACAATAGCAACTAGATTTGATACCATCTCGCAAATAAGTCCCCTGTTTGAACTTTGTTGGCAACCACTCCATAACAATACAACAAAATACCGTTCCACGCTCAAATTCTTTAGAAATCAAGATAAAAGATAAAAAGTATCAAATTAGGTGATGTGTAGAAAAGGGATTTCTTTGTGTACTTAGAGATTATTACAGGAGATAGAGAATAACAAGCAACATGGGAGTGTCGAATCTTGTTAGTGAGTCTCAGTCCCATAGACACAAATGTTATTTTACTTATCAAATGCTTTTGAAACAACCCGACAATCCACATTCCGTTTGGCGGGTCTTTGTTAATAATAGAACAATATGTTAGCTGCTTTTTTCACAAATGTGGGAAATTGTCAAACCTTTGTCCCGTTATGTGTAGTTTAGTCTTGAGTAGCAAAATTTTTCTTGAAAGCTATCAGAATTTTATGAAGTTAATACAGTGAGTTGCTAATTACTAAAGAAACAGCAGGAAAGCAGTCAAAGCTACAAGATATCTTCTATAGTTAAAAGCACAATGAACTCTCCAGTACGCACGTAACTTTTACTAAATGATAGCGACCAAAATTCCAAATAGTTGACTAACACTTTCCACCATTCACTTCTGTTGTTTTAGAGCGAAAGTCATCTAAAACATTGTTTAGTGAAATACTTGCTTGTTTTATTACAATAACTAATCAGCTAATTATGTTGTTGATGTTTTTAAGGAGAGGTTAGTGAATTAGGTAGATTGAATGGGGAGTCGTGTCACCCCTGTTGACACCGTGATTGGTTACCCTTAAGCTCAGTAAAAAGAGAAACAGGTGCGAGATCACGACAAAGGTCTATTAATTAATGTCTTTTATAATGATTCAAGCTTTTGTTGTTAAGCATTGAATTACCTCATCGCTCTGGTTCAGCTGATTAGTTATTAGTTCAATGATAACTGGACTTGAAAATATTATCATTTCGTTTGCGTTGACACATTTTTTTTATCAAGTTACTGATGATTATGTGACAGTCACCGCTGGGAAAACTTGCTAAACTTGTAACCAGACCGTAATTGATCAATTTTAGAATTTTTCTGATTTTGCACCTTGAAATTGTAAAAGGTCAGCAGCGGCCATTTCATGGTTTATTTACTTTAGTGCGTTGCAGTTTTATCTAAATTCAATCCAATTTTGAGGAATTGTTGAAGTAGCGATGTACACAGTCGTGGCTGTATATTGAGCCTCTCCATCCCCCCCCCCCCCCCCCCTTCACCCCCCCCCCCCCCCCACCCCCCCCCCCTTCACCCCCCCCCCCCCACCTCCCATCACTTACTCTCACTTACCCCACAATTTTTGGACACTAGTGACAAAACAAAGTTGTCAATAGGTATTTTTTCATTCTTATCTCCTTACTGGTATATCTCACCGACTACGAGTGCACGTTTCTTCTAGTAGGTATCGTGCCGTGATAGAAAAACATTTACAGTAAATGCCTGAAACTACAGTTGCCATCCAGCTTTATTTATTGCAAAAAGATTTACATTACATCATTTTAATATTGTTTCATCATCATAGCCGTGAAATTAGATTTTTATTGATTGCAAGCTCAATCAACATTCTTTGTGAATGTCAATTTTAGCTTTTTGGCACTGAATCTGGAAATTCAAAACTCCTTTAAATGTGTAGTTATCGTTCCTAGTGCTAATTACCAATCAACTGCTGCTTTCAGTATTTAGGCTTTAACTGTAACGCTTTGTACAACAGCATTTACCCTGCTACGCATTGCGCTATTGTGTGGTAACATTATATATATCGCCATAAATAATCACTACTGCATTATTATCAATAGATTGGCTGGGGCTGCATTATCTGGTGGGTATATTAGCTCATATTATAAACAAGCCTTTTGACAGTCATAATAGTCGTTATATCAGCCATTGATTGCGGCTTTCATTGTTCGATTTAGTTCTCACCAACCGAGCTTTACTCTACACAATCATTTCACCTCTAGCTAATCTAAGGGTAAGTTATTGTAGCACACCATTTTCTATTCCAATGTGTGCATTTACAAAGCATTTCTAGGTGTGCATGAAAAGTTATCAACAATTGAGAGGTTTTAAGAACTTTTATAATTTGGTTAGCAGCTTTTTACTTAGCTTGAGAACTAGTTAAAAAAAAAATTCTGATTATCTTTTTTTTAATGTCCATGTTATGGAGGTGTTTCTGTGGTATTTGAGGGATTTCAGTTGCTGGTAGGCAAGGACCGATTGCTCCTTGTTATGCTGGCTGACATTTCGTGTAATCTGTTGGTCATGAAGTAGCGAGTGATACTGCCCTACTCTCATCTGAAGTAGAGAGCTATAAGTAGCCATCGATGCTTTATCATTCACAGTTACTACGTTTGAGGTTTACGTACTTGTTACACGACACTGTAGAACAGTGCAGTGCAAACATTCCTTCTCTTTCAATTGTCTTACCCACTCAGAAACCTTTTTCAGTTTTGACACATAAATGAGGAGGTGGCCATATTGGTCTAAATTCTACGATCAATCCACTTAGCGCGCCGTTAGCTTGTTATGTTGTGTTACAAAGTGTTACGTTCAATTACCTCCAAGTGTGGGACTGGCAGATCTTTATAGAAACAGTTGAAGTTTGTCTAAACCTTAAAGCAATGCCAGCATCATGTACAGCTCACTTATCCCTACTTATGCATTGATTGAGGTTTCTCTAGCTTTGCTAACGCACTTCGACGGACTTGAACAAACACCAACGCTTTCGCCAGTAAAATGTCAGGTTTTGTGAGAAGGTTTCCTCAAGGTATTCGCTGTATTAGACTAGGCAAGGCTCTATATTAACTTTTGACTGGAGCTTATCAGCTAATTGCACCAGGTGCTTTCTTTGATGTCTACATTCCCTGATTTTGGTGAACTCGTCGGGAGAGATAGGGACACTTGAGATTTCGTAGCCACAACGAATGAATACACACAATGAAAGCAATGACTTGTCCATTTTATTGTACATCACATTTGCTCTTCAATTCTGTATGTTAAGTGATATGAATATTACATTAGCTGATTGCTAGTAACATGTTCATTGACTTTAACAAAATTTGCTATTTAAAACATAATTTGCCACAAGAATCCATTAACAGCAGACCGTCTGTGTACAACATTGCACTAATGGTGGTCAATTTCTCTCTCTCTGCACATTTGTAAATCTATTAAGGCAATCATTTCAGAATATTCAGGTGCCTGTGATAGATTGAAAGCTTTTTATAACAGCTAAGTTGATTATAGAGGATTTGTTATGTTACAGTTTGGTTACTGATACAATTTAGGCCGAGATAAGGGGCTTACACAGCCCTGAGCGCTAGGACAACAATGAATATGTAAACATGTATACAGTGGTAATTAGCGTTAGACATCTATTAATATTGATAATGTAATCAATTGGCACTCACTTGCAGGTTGCAAGCATGCAGATCAAGCACTTGACTCTACTGCCCATACTTTACTGCTGCCTGACAGCAAGAGTCAGCGCAAGTAAGTATCTTTACGCGTGATTTAATAATCTGCCGATATTCATGAGCCTGATGTCGGTGCTTGCTAACTTCCTGTAGAGATGTCAGACTCTCTACGCGACAGATGCGTCACCATTGTATATGTCTATGATGTGCAAAATTAAACAAAATTGACGTTTTTTATAGTTTTTAATGCCATCAAAAGGACCATTAATCATTATCAGTCTATAACACCTTTGTCAGATTGGTCTATGAAGTTTGACAATCTTGTGAAATTGGCATTAAAATCCCATGGAAACGTAAAGTGGAATATTTTTTTCTTTGTCTCATTTCCTCCCAGAGTTTTCTCACGCAAAACTGACTATGCGTTTGGCAAAGAAAACTGTTATTTTTTGTTTTTTATTGGTGTAACAATTCCCAGCATGCTTTGTGCACCAGCGTAGCCACATTTACTGTTCCAGTGGTTTGCAATTTGCCTTTTGACAGCTTGACACTCTAGTAATTCCTTGAGTAGCTCTATTGTTGTCGCTTTTTGTTGTTCAAGAGCCAATTACATCACCAATGTCGCATTGTCTCTTGAAAGTGAAGCGTGTATGATGTTTGATAGGTCTTGTGACGGATTATTTATCATTCCTCATAAAGTTACAAGTTAATGAAATATCTTTTCCATAAATCAGTGTCGATGGTTCACATATTTTTTGGTTTTACTTGTAGAATGTAAAGCTGATCAGTGGATTTTTCTTTGTGAAAGTCCTCAAATATTTGTGGACGACTCTATCGATATGAAACCAATACGAATGCCACTAACATCAGCTGATTGTGATGAACTGGGAGCAGAGGCTATGTGTGAGTCCGTTCTTAAAGCGAGATTAGGTCAAAAGATTCTCATACGAACTGGTATAGTTTTTGAAGTGGGACCAGGTACCTCCCCTTGCAACACCGACAGACTGGTTAGATTTTCCTCCAGTTCAGACATCATATCTAAGGTGGACAAGAAATGTGGCAGCATTGGAGCATCGATGGAGATATTCACCTCTGTACAAGAGACGATGACTGTCATGTATAAAAGTAACTCTATAGATGATGGAGCGGTAATCAGCGCTGAAGGTTCGTAGCTCTAACAATATTTGAAAAATTTTTACATTATTTTCACTTGGCTCAAATCTTGTTTATTTTAAAATTTTAATTTTTGTCGTACTTTTATAGTTTGTGTCTGCAAATTGATGCAAATTTTGATGCTGTTGTATATCACGGCTTCTAATTTGATTAAATTTTCAGCATATGGCTGTTCGCTAGAAGGATTTGTGGCTCCAAATTTGAATACAAAACTGGAACTTACAAATACAAACTTCAAACAAGATGACAGTCGGTACGAGGGCGTGCTGAGATGTGATGAAGGTTACCTGATGCCTGGCAATGTAAGCACTAAGGCTACGATGTGTCAAAGCTCATCTATACCAGGGAAAGTTAAGAAAGAATGGAGCTGGGAAGCTAACAATGAGGAGACAATTTGCAACAGTAAGCCATAGCAAATGTTCTCTTTTAACATCTTTGCTTTAATTGATTCCGAAGTGTGGAATTAGTACACTACTGGTTATTATCTGTGGAATGATTTGCTGGAATCTACATTTGAAATTGTAGCATGTGGTCTTGTCTATGATAAATCAACTACACAATACAAATAGCGGACTAATTTTAGTCACTGGCCTAAGCAGCAATTCTATTATGTATTACAACAGCTGCCAAAAGCTTCCATTGTCATTCAGAATGAGGATTTAATCTACTGTTACAGACAGGCCAATTATCATCATAGCTATACCAATCATGTCAAGCAATTGATTATTAGAACACTGTCGCATTACTATCGCTTGGTAACAACTAACAGAGGCTTTCAAAAACAGGGTAGATAACTCCAGTTTATAATAAAATGGGTGCTTTAGCCTTAGGTTCATACTTGTAGGAGTCATGTGTGGTGAACTACTCTCACCAGTCAATGGCAGATATGAGCTAAGTAATGGACTCATTCACCAGTCTGTAGCTACGTTCTACTGTGGCTTGGGTTACACACTCGAGGGAGACAACACCAGAACATGCGTTGTGGAAGAAGGAGTGGGTGGATATTGGCAAGGCTCAACTCCGACCTGCAAAAGTATGTAACATAGACCAGATGTCAGGTCTTGTGTGCATCTAGTCCTCTGTTGTCACTTGCTTCCGCCTGCCAGGAAGTATGATTGACAGTTTTACTCACTCCACATCATGTGGTCTACTGGTGACCTAATCTAATGCTAAATAACGCAGTTTACTGACGATTTTTACTGTTTTATTAGTGATGGAGAAATTTTATCAGGAAATTGATGAGATATGCTATCGAAGAGCGAGAGTTTTAGCCATTAAATCTGTTATAACTACATCATCGGCAGATAAGAACAGCTGAGTCAGAAATTTTGTAAAATTTCAAAAGTTTTTGAAGGAAAAACTATTAACTCAGTTGTGAAGCAGGGATTGGTCATGTTCGCACTGAAAGGTGTTTATTTAATTATGCATTTGCTCTTCCCTCGCACGAGGGAGGGGAGAGATGGAAAAGAGTATGATACAAGAGGGGAGAGGTGGAAAAGAGTATGATACAAGAGGGGAGAGGTGGAAAAGAGTATGATACAAGAGGGGAGAGGTGGAAAAGAGTATGATACAAGAGGGGAGAGGTGGAAAAGAGTATGATACAAGAGGGGAGAGGTGGAAAAGAGTATGATACAAGAGGGGAGAGGTGGAAAAGAGTATGATACAAGAGGGGAGAGGTGGAAAAGAGTATGATACAAGAGGGGAGAGGTAGAAAAGAGTATGATACAAGAGGGGAGAGGTAGAAAAGAGTATGATACAAGAGGGGAGAGGTGGAAAAGAGTATGATACAAGAGGGGAGAGGTAGAAAAGAGTATGATACAAGAGGGGAGAGGTAGAAAAGAGTATGATACAAGAGGGGAGAGGTGGAAAAGAGTATGATACAAGAGGGGAGAGGTGGAAAAGAGTATGATACAAGAGGGGAGAGGTAGAAAAGAGTATGATACAAGAGGGGAGAGGTAGAAAAGAGTATGATACAAGAGGGGAGAGGTGGAAAAGAGTATGATACAAGAGGGGAGAGGTGGAAAAGAGTATGATACAAGAAGGGAGAGGTGGAAAAGAGTATGATACAAGAGGGGAGAGGTAGAAGAGAGTATGATACAAGAGGGGAGAGGTAGAAGAGAGTATGATACAAGAGGGGAGAGGTAGAAGAGAGTATGATACAAGAGGGGAGAGGTAGAAGAGAGTATGATACAAGAGGGGACAGGTAGAAAAGCTGTATCATCCTTCAATGTTTGTTCTTTAATTAGTCGAAGTGAAGTAATTTGTTATCCCTTTATCCCAGCTTATAGCATGTAATCCTTTTATCACACTACATCACACAACAGCGGCCAGACAGGCTACCTCCTTAGCACTTTGTGCTTTGGACTCTTCTGTCAATCCATTTACTACAGCAGCTGTGGAAACCTGTTTGATATAATTATAATCAGACATAACGGCCATTATTGTAACCAAATAAATGCTCACCAGTGTCAAAGCATTTTGAGTAGTCGAAAAACAATTTCAGTGGTTTGTCACCATCCCGAAAGTGGTAGAAAACATAAAATCAAAACAACTCTTTTATTTTCCTGTGGTACACCCTAATTATCTCTATATATGTGATTGATTATTTTGGTTTTTGTAGCCTTGGTTCCAAGCACCTTATTATTTTGTGTTTTAGTCATAGACTGTGGCACTCCTTTAATGAATAACAACTATTCCTATACTTTGCCCGCTATCACTTCCTATCAGTCCACATTCAGTTATTCGTGTGCCGAGGGCCTCTTTCCACTCATCGCTCAAGCAACTTGCACTGCGGATGGTTCTTGGCAGTATATCAAGTGTAAAGGTTAGATGTCATTGTTGTTAGTACCAACAGCCAGTTGTATAAGATCTCATTGTACCGATTAAAACAATTTTTATGAGCAGAAAGTTTCAAATATACATAGATGCTTAACGTACGATAAAGGTTTCCTATAACACTTTAATTGGAATTATTTTGATCTTTTTTAAATGCATGAAAGATAACATTTGCACAAAATAAAAACCCAATATCAAAAACTTTAAAAAGAAAGTTGCAGTTTTCACACCACAATATGATGAGTAGATGAGCTTTTAACTGAACATTCTATTTCTTCTGTTAGCTACTAAGAAAAAGCCAATAAAAGTTGCAGGTATATTGCTGTGTGTGCGCATGTAACAGCGTGGCCATGTAACAGTGTGCCCATATTACAGAGTGGCCCTGTAATGGTGTGAAGTAGTAGCTATGTGGTAATTGCCAGCCTGAATTATCTTAAACAGCTACGTATCACACTTGTGTTTGTAAAAGCTCATGTATTTGCATTGCTATTTGTCCGTCAGTTTATTTGGTTATGGATTCCCTATAACAGAACAATACCACTTTATCGCTTAGAATTATTAACTGCATTCCAACTAACGATGCTACATTTATGTTTTTCTTTGATCCCAACACGCAGCATTTGTTTGTCTTTCATGTTATTTGAACACCTTTCACACTTTTGATATACCTTTATATTGGTTCATATCTATGGGCTAAGATTTCAACTCCTAAAAGCATTGTACTCATTAGACAGGATCTAGATGCTCGCTATAGCTTACTATTGCAGTGGTGTTACCAACAAACCAACAGCCTTATTTTTTATTGTCCTTTGGTATAAAACTGGTTGTTTTTATGTATTTGTAGTGAACTTACTAACTACTTCCATATACCAAAATAATCAGAAAAACCTCCTTTCTCTGGGAAAAATTCAGCGTACAAGTATATTCAATACCTGTGCTATGATATGTGTTAGTCAGAAAATGACAATTTAATTGGAATTTCTAGGCTAAACTTTAGAGGCTATATTTTTTTTCTTCCTTAGTAGGAGGAACTGAAGAGGGCCGTTGGGTTATTTGGTTGACATCAACATTTTGTAACCATGCCTTTGTCTTTAGTTACAGCTTTGCATCCCGAGGCATGCTCTCCGGCCAGAGTTCTGAGTCGGTCAGTGAGTGCAATATGGAATCAGGCTTTAATAACTTCCCCAACCAGCTTGACTTTGGTTGTAGGCTTGTTCTTATTGGTTGCGAGGTTTTTCTTATGCCATAAGTTTTCTATGGGATTGATATCTGGCCAATCCAATATGGTCACTTTTTGCTGTCTACACCATTCTTTGACCTTCTTTGCAGTATGACTTGGTGCGGTGTCCTGCTGAAATATCCACTCATCATCTCTACCAAATATTTCTTGAGTAGTTGGCAAAACCTTGGTCTCCAACACATGAACGTATTTTACTGCATTCACAGATGTGAAGGAAACCATACCCCTTCATTGAGAAACAGTCTCAATGCATCACAGATGTTGGATGTTTCACAATTGGATGGAGGCATTTGGCTTTGTACTCCTCTCCTATCCTGCGTCTGGCATGGATTTGGCCACCATGATTCTGTGTGGTGAAGTTTCATTTATCACTGAAGATATCTTGGACCATTGCTCTACTGTCCACTGCCATGAATTTTTTTTCCCATTCTAGACGCTTTTTTTGATGCTGTTCTGTGAGAAAAGGTTTTTTCCTCGGCTTACATGCTCCGTTAACCATTTTTCAACAGACTTTTTTCACTCCTGATGGGATGAATGCCATTCCGAGTGACTCTCTCAGTTCTCTGCACAGTTCAACACTTTCAATTGCTCAGGCAATTCTGTTGATTGAGCTGCACCGGCACTTTAGAAGCAGTCTTCTTCTTTTCTCTCTCTGTTCTTTCATTGAGGTCTACTTGCTGTTTGAACCTCTGTATGGTATTGAGAACTGCTGTTTTTGCTGCACCAGTCTCTTTGGATATTTGGTTTTGAGACTTTCCTTGCTGGTGAAGGAGAATGATGATTGCTCTTTGATTTTATATAAATTATGTGGCATGTCTGGGTGCAGAAACTGGCATAACATTGAGGAGTAAGAGCATATATTTTATAGCCTGTTGAAGACTTTTGTTCTGCTGCTAAACCCATTAAAATGTTGCACACAGGAAATATATGGTTTTGCACTGCGGGATCGTCGTTGATTGAACAAAAAATTTTACCAAGTTGCTTGATAGCAGAACTTCTGAATTTAATCTCTTTAGGATTAATGTGATGACATAAAAAACTAGAGAAAAATAGGTACATGTATTTGGTTCGTGTACATACTGCAATAATAGCAGAGGCAGTCTGTTTGTTTGTAACACCACCGTACGCCACTGCATATGTTATCGCTATGATTTTTGCTGGTGAACAAAAATGTGATATCTAAGATTGTTTGAAATTATCTCCTCTTGTTTTGTACAGAACAACGGTTGTTGTTATTAGTAATCAACTTCACAGCTATTGTATAGTATTTTCCAACGCAATTACTATTTAATTATAAATTCATCATTTATTGTTGTGCAGAAGTTATGTGCCCCACACCTCCAGTCCAAACCAACTGGCAAATGATCTCACCGGAAAAAGATTCTTGGTTGTTGGGCGAATCAATAACATATTCTTGTGTATATGAAAGTACGATTGCCGCAATCACCTGCCAAAGTAACGGTAGCTTGGGAACTTGGACTAAACTTGATGTCTGCAAGAAGCCAGTTACCTTACCTCCTATTGGTTGGTGATACCTGCTGTCTAGTTAGAGTTCTGGCCACACAGGCTAATGATTTGTGAGAATGTTGTTTTCGATGCTCTTACATGTTTCGGTAGAAATAAACCATAATTGGGTTGACAATATTTTCTAAATGAATACCTGTGACACAAATAGGTTGAACAATCATAAAACTATCATATTGGCAAGTATGCGTTTCGTTAAAAAATAAAGATGAATCTTTTTTTTTCTACATACCAACAAATCATCAGCTTGTGTTACCAAGCAAAGTTGTGTGCTCATACTAATTTTTATCCCCTTGCTGTTATTTTATGTAGGATAGTCTCTAGCCAATGAGAAGTAGCGTTACATATCATCAAGTATAATCGAATGCTAGTTTTTAAATAAACCAAAAATTTTATATTTTTCATTATAGTCCACAACAAGATTGAAAAGGCTGAAAGAATGAATCAGTAAAATTTAGATATTTGACAAAAAGATAAACCATGAGTTGTCATTAAACTTTGTTCGGCATTTGTTTATGTTTGGTCTTTGTAGTGTATGTGTGTAAACCCAACCCTGCTTCCAGCTTTACTAGAGTAGTATTGTGTTTGTTTGTATCGTTTGTGTCTGGGAGCGTCCTCTTCATGGAAGATAACTCCAACAAGTTAATATCTTGGCTTTCATTTTTTTTTTAAATATATAGCAGTGACTTCTACTACTACAGAGAGAATGACAAGGAACTCTGGGGCTGCAAACCTACAGCGGAAACCAGACCAAGGAGCTATGGTCGGAGGAATAATTGCCGGATTCATTGTTGCAATCATCATCATCGTACTAGCTTGCATTTTTGTGAAAAAGTAAGTAAATCGGCCGGAAGTGTGATTTACCCAAAAAAAGACACTATTGTCCTTTTAACGAGTACACTGAGCAATGCAGAAATTTAATTTGTTTAAAGAAACCTTTTCCTTAAGAGAAGACAACTGCTAAATCCTAATTTAGCTGCTGTATGTTTGTAGACCGTGTTCTTGCTGCACATCAACGCATCAAAGGTCTTCTTTGTTCATTTCTTGAATAAAAATGACATTCTTTGAATTTAGTTTTAACAAAACTCAAGTTGTCTTGCACTATATGTGTTTGTGTGCATGTACATCGTTACACCATTTTGTTATATAGGATATTCATCATAGATGTGTGAAAGTGTATGCAATAGGTTTGAATGTGTGTTGTTATAGGTATATGTAAACAATGCATTAGATCAGTAATAATTGTGTTCCCCAATAGTCCAGTTATAGTGAAACCCATGATTGTGTAATTGTATGGTTTTAATGATTCATATTTGTTGGAGTTACCCCCCCCCACACGCACACCACTAATACAATAACATATTCGATAATTTTGTAAATGATTTACAGATCTCGTCGTTCAAGGAAAGTTCCTTTTAACAACAATGACGAGGAGATGAAATCTTTAAGGACCGCTCAAGACGTTCCCACTGCGCACGACAGATCCAAATCCTCCAGGCCCAATGGTGATATCGAAAGTCAAATAAATCCAGACAATGAAGTTGCTGCTGTAGTAAAGCATTTTCATACCAGAGGTAACAACAGGCTTAAAAATGGTATGAATGGAACAGCTACAACAAACTCTCATAAAAGCTCAGAATCTGCTTTATTCGTCGAACCGCTGGAAACTGGAGATCTCTATGACTCTGTATTGAATGGCGGCACATCATTGAGGAGGAATTCAAGCTCTAATGGCAGACCTGCCAGCTCTACTGGACAAAAATCAAATTTATCTAACGAGCGAAAGTCAACTGACTCTACTGAAAGAAAATCCAATTTATCTAACGACCAAAAGTCAACTGGTTCTACTGAAAGAAGATCATCACATAGACGTTCTGCTGATTCTGGTGACAGAAAATCAAGTGCTTCTATGAGCCGTAAGTCCCAAAGCTCATTCGATGGAACACCAAGAGGATCAATTGATCGAAAATCTGGAAATTCAATCGACAGGAAACATGCACCAACTTGCAAGAAGTATCTGCATGAGAATGGTGGTGAGCATAGCAACCCGCTACTGAACAATGGACATAGCAACTCCCCAGCTAATGGGGTTACAGCCAATGGTAGGGCACACTCTGCAAGGCCACATTTAAGCAATGATTTCTTTTAAGAACGTGTAAAAATTTATTTATTGCTGTTCTATATGTTATTCTGTAAATGAAGAATACTGTACCAAATGTTTATGATGGTTTCGGAAGCGTCACTAATGCATCTAACAGTTTTTTTATGTCGAGTTGTTTGTAAAATTGTTAGAAGACGCGATGAAGCAATTAGCAGTATTTGATATTGCGGTTATTTTTTTTTATAATTCATTCATCCTACTAAGAAAATGTTAATTTTATTATTTATTTTTTAGTTTGCACGTAGAATAATAAGACAATCTCGATACATTTTACTATTGTTACTGATGAATAAGAAGAATTTAAATATTTTGACCCTATTAATTGTGTTTTTACCTGCAACACCTGTTAAATATGGGGTTATTGGCACCTCCTTTGAATGGAAAAATAAACAGGTATGAATAATTGCCATTAATGATGTACATATTTGTAAGTGATAGTCCATTATCTGAACTTTGTTATATTTCAAGTCTTTATACCAAATATTAGTATTTATGCTTGGTTGCTGAGCAAGATTTTTAACAAGTAACCTACCCGTAGTTATCTGTTTTATAGCGTAAGCTCACTTTAGAACTTCACCTGTTTTGTTTCATATTGCTTTATGGTATATTATATACTGTACTTTCTTCAAATACTGATTTGAAAGAGACGGTACGTTTAAAAAAAAATCCTGGATCTACGGCATATAATGACATAATCTAACAAAACTCCTTAAAGTTATGTGAATACAAGAGGCTAGTTAAATTGGTAACAATTAGTAATGATTGAGACAATAGAAAGAAGTATCTGTAAAAGCTTGCTAAAGGGTTTGATTTTAGTGTATGGTTGCTTTGTTATTAAAATTAGCTTTTTTGTTTTCGATAATACAAAGACATTAATTTGTAAAAAACTCTTATTGTGTGTTCATACACTCGTTTAATTAGAGGGAAATTCACTAGTCATGTGTGTGAGTTCAAACACATCATTCAAGTTAGGAATCTTCAGCGCATGCATGTTTTTCTTCATTATAACAGAAACGAAAAAGTATAATACTGACAATAACAAAGACATGAAAGTAATACTGATTACCCTACCTAAATACATTATGATGCTACTTTTTTGGGATTTGTCTTTTCCAAAAATTCAAGCGATCATAGATAGAGTTGTCTTCTTTTTCCCAAAAGTTAGATTTTGTAAGAACCATAGCTAAATATGATAATGCGGGTTCTGTTCACACCCGCTCATTGCAGTTGATTTGCAAGAACTTAATGTTTTTATGTTTTATCCGACCTTGAACATTTCCATCCCATCCCATCAGCTGATTTCACTACTACTTCTACCTACTACCCACTTTCTTTGCTACTACTAAACACAGACAATATTTTATACGTCAATATCTGCGAATAAATATAATCATTTATTATCCCCCAATTTAAAGTGAAATAACAAAAGATGAAATTCACAGTTTTTACTATGATGATAATAATAATGATTATTATTATTTATTTTATTTATTATTATTAATTATTTATTAATTCATATTATTGCTAGCTAGCTACTACTAGTGTAACTATTGCCACCTCAAATTATTGTTATGGTCGAATGGCATGTAGTCCTAACTACTGCTACTACTACAACAACAATGGATAATAATTATCTATTGATGATTAATTGTTATTTATGAATTGAAAAATAATTATTATTATTAATTATTAATTATTGAATTTTTTTTTATTAATTTCTATAATTAGTAATTATATTAAAATATAGACAATAATAATAAATAATATAATAATAATAAGTAATATTATTAGTCTAAATATTAATCAATCATCATCAATCAATAGCAATAATAATAACTATTAAGTTATTATTTATAGCAGTAATAAGTAATGGTAATAATAATAATTATAATAATGCTCCTCGGCAAAGGTACACAAAAAAATCCCAACAAACAACAACTACGCCATTACTATTGGTAGTTCTGCTCTAAAATTTGCTAGTGAGACTACTTATCTTGGTGTAACCATGCAAACTAACTTGACGTTTGATGAGCATATTAATAAGAAAATAAGCAGCGCCAACAAAACCCTTGGCTGTATTAAATTTTCACTCCATGGAGCTCCAGCAAAAGCCAAGTTGCTGGCTTACAACAGACTCTGCAGACCGAAACTTTAATGTACCGATGTGTTATGGAATCCAGCTGACAAACTACTAGTAAAAAGTTTGAAATTGCTCAGAATAAGGCAATCTGTTTCATCTAAAACATAAAGGGTAGACATGGTATCACAGAAGCATGTGCTCAACTAGCCTTACTGACACTTCAAGCCAGGAGAAAAAAACACTTTGACACTTCTGATGAAAGTACTTTCTAGTGAAGAACAGCATTCTGCTCTAGGCACGGCTTATAATGAGATAATAAATGATAGGCTCCATGTTACTATGACAACCAGGGCAGCCTCCAGAGGTGAACCAACATCCATCTATGCTTCAACACAGCTGTACCAAAACAGGTTCTTGCCTTCCACTGTGCATGATATGAAGATAGGCCCCATTCATAAACACCCGAAAACAGCTAAATGCTGGTCTCACACACAACCACTAGTCTTATTAAAACAAACAATATAAGAATCGCTCAATTTTATGCCCTAGGGCAACTGCTAGAGCATCTGTTATCTTTGAGGTAAATCTTGAGGTATATCAAATACGATGATTTATAATAAAAGTAATAAAAATACTTATTGTTTATTATTATTATTGAACAAATTATTATCATCAGTTAGTTAGTAGTATTTTTTGTTGTTCGACAATAAAGTTAAAGTAATAATCAAAATATTATATTTAATTTTATGTCGATTTTTGTATATCCTAGATCAGTTTTTTTTGCGGTGAAAATATCATATCACAATGAATATGTTTTGCTAATAATAATATAGTAGTAAGACAAATAGTCAGTAACTATATTTATTATGCGCTAATATATATTTATTATATGGGTGTAGTTTTTTAAACTATGTCAATATGCAAATCACTCACGCCTGTGACTCAGTTATCTTTATTCTCTATTATTAGTAATTAGTAATTATTATGAGTTACAAAATTGAATGCTAATGATGATGAACTCTTCGTTTGTTAAACTTTTATATGAAATTTCAAGTTAAGTTGATTAATCATGGTGAATTGGTGGTAGCCTGCTGTTGATGATATTATGAATGTTTATTAATTCAGCATGCACTGATGATTATTCATGTTCTAATATGACCTTATTCTATGTAGTGTTGAAAATATGTTTTGTTGTTGCCTTTTTTATACTCTTATAATTGTTCTCTTAGCAGTTGGTTTGCTTTTACCTGCAAAAAATTTCAACTGCAGCACATAGCACAATCTTCGTTGCAATATTTCGTTGTAAGGTAAACCTAAATTACCAGTTACTTAATGAAAAGCAATTATTGAACAATATTTTTTAGACTTAAAGAATGGACCATGGCATCACCAGGCATGCTGTCGAGCAAACCTGGTGTGCAGAAAATTGTGGATAATATCAAGGGTAGGTAACTGTTTCGGGCAAAACAAACTAGGTATCTGTTTTGATATATATTTCCTACCCGTAATTTGCACATATGGTTATTAAAAGTTTTGGTCAATTTTTACACGCTTGTCTGTTAATTTCATTGCTACCAATCAAATCTTGTTAAAATATTCCGTCTTTAATTGGTAGATTGTGTGGATGAGCTAAAGAGAGATTTCAATGATACTAATCGACCAATCACAGATGACAGCCAAGTTCTGCAAAGGTTTTCCGTTAATCTAGAGTTTCTACTCAGGCACGAGCAGATTGGTAAGCATGAGATGAAATGTATTTTGGTTCAAAGAGTATTATTTGAATCATTTTGACAAGGCTTTATTTGTTGCTTAGCAACTCGCATGTTCCACAAGAATGTGCTTGGTAAGTGTTGAATATTGACTGACACATTGTGCACAACAGTGGGTGCAAGTTGTGGTTTGTCAGCAACATTCACTGTGCTGCCAGCCACATGACCTTATAGTGTTTTGACCTCAGGACCTGCAAAAGTTTCATGCAGTGTGGCTCCTACATGTTTTATAAATCAATATTCTGACTTTCATCGGTTACTATGAAAACTACAACTAGTATAGTGCATCAGTGGCATTCAGTAATGGTGTAACTAGGGTTCACTCTCTGTCAATACTTTCTGGCAAGAGACAAGTCTTTGTGATTGTGCACTACTTGTTTCAGTACAATAGTGACATTAATTACCGTGTAGGTTTCATGACTTTGCTATGGAAGGTTCCACTTCGTTTCACCATCAAATGATCCATTTGTAGCTCTATCTGGTTCCGTTACAAGACTGGTCAATCTGTAGCATGGACAGGTTTTAATCATGATCTTTGAATGGGTAGTGATTTGAAAATTTATTCTAAGGGTACGGATATGATGGAGGAGATTTTTTTGTGGTATTACATAAACTGGGTTTGGTTACCTCCCCTCTGCTATAAGTTTCATATTGATTCAGAATAGTGTAAAATATCAAAGTTTTCCAATTGTGAAATTCGCAATGGTGGCTTTGAAAAAGAAAACTGGGCCAGTATATTGTGTCCAAAAGTCACTCCACCCAGTAAAGCACGCTCTGCAAGTTTTGACCATAAATAGTTCACTCAAAATTTACGAATAAACAATTGAAACATAAAGTATGATATGTTTCATGACTCGCTCAAAACGGTCACCAGAGCGACCTTCACCTTTGGTACAGATGAGTACCCTTTGATGCTGCATGGATAAAATATATTCGTGGCTATCACAGTGTTTTTCTGTGTTTTGCGCAGAAAAGAGTGGTTTCCTAGGAGGCAAGAAAGACTACTGGAATTACTTTATTGAAGGACTCAACTCGGTGAAAGGAGTCAATGATGGACTGAAGTTTGTGAAGTCACGTAGCGAGGTACCCAGGCTATGTAATTATGTAATTATGAGACTCTACTAGCTGTTATGCATTGCATATTCTTTATATTGTTGTATGTAAGCTTTTTGTTATGTAATATTAATTATTAGTAAGCAGTTTCCCTTTGTCCAAACAAGTCTTTTGATTGTAAACCCCATATGCATGTGCGAGAAGGTAAACTACTGATATTCTCACTGTCTGGTTTTGTACAAGCTATAAAGGAGTATTGGGGCCAAATTGCACTTAATAATTGCTTTATTTTTAGTTTAGACACACGTTGTCTTTGTCAATTGCAGAGCCGTTGGTAAACTAATGTATATTTTCATGGTGTCTCCTTTTAAGAAGAAAACAACTCCTAGATTAATTATAAAGTTCCACCGCCTTCTATGGTTTTTCATAGTTTTTGTTATTATATAATAATGTATTATTATATAATGATGTATTATTACATAATAATATAATATTGCAGTTCAGGAATTCTAAATAATTATTTAAAGATTTTCATGTTTTAGTGCAGTGAGTGGGCAAGACAGCTGATAAATAATGCACTTGATTGTGATATCGTGCCGGCATTTTTTGAGTTGCCTTTTCTCTAAAAAAAACAAACTTTTTAGGTAAGCCAGTTGTTTACAATTTTTCATCCAGTTCAAAACAAGAATTTTTACACACTCAGTATTCTCAGCCGCTCTGTTATGTTAGAATTTATCCAATGTACTCTCTCCCATTGTGTCAATATAACATGGAGGAAGTGAGGAACATAATACAGCAATGGCTGCCTGTATGAATGGCTGAGTGTGTCAAACACATTATAGTTACATGTAGTTGTTAGGATAGGTCACCATTTTGAACTTTCCAATATCTTATACCAGAGTCACTGAATGATCCCAGTGTCTTCTGTTGCTAACATACTGCAATACCATTAAGATTAACAAAAATCAACCAGTTTTATCTTTTTTTTGCTTTAGAGTTTTCCTCTCACTGATAAATTGGGATGGCATGAGGGTCAGTGTCTCTTATAGCTCTCTAAGTGTTTTGGGCACGTTAAACGATGAGCATTAACCAAATAATAATTTTTTACGAGCACTAACCATACTGACCATAGATCCCTGTATAAGATATAGAGAGAATTTGTAGGAGTTATCTCCCAGCCGGATAATCGAATCTCTTTACATCTAGCAATCAATTATTATTATTTATTACTTATTTAATTATAGTGCGTTGTCATCAGGGATTAACACTATTCATTTCATTTTTATGTTTAATAATTTTTATTTAATCACAAGTTTGATACAACTTTTGATTAGAAAGTTAAAAATTTTGCTCAACGACCATAAGATGATTAATTTATTCTTTTTAATTAATTGTTACTATTTATAATGAAAAGTTAAAAAAATTAATAATTGCCCTGAAAGTTCAATCATAAAGCAAAAGTAAACAATTGCCATTTAATAGTCACATACCACAGGGCACACCGCACGTTTGGTACACTTGGTGGTGGTCATAAGGGTTGGTTATTGTTATTACTAGCTAGTTACTAGAGTTATGGAATCCACGACTAACGATTTGTGAGCAGTAGATGGGGATGGAGTTTATAATACTGATGATGCGCCGCTTACATAATCATCTCAGCACATCGCCACTGTGGAGGTCGACTGCTACAAGGGCGCACCTCACTAATTGGTTTACGTTGGCAAGCTTAATTAAACCCGAAATACCAAGCTATGGCTCTACGGCGTAGTGTGTATGAGCATCATTCTTCAATTAATTTTTTTCAGGTGATTGAACCAAAATATTTTTTGAAAAAACTTTCAAGGGCTTTATTGATCTCTTGAGCTTTCTCAACGACCTCATTTTTGTCACATCAGCTGCTTAAAATGTCTCAAATCAGGATAAAAGTCAAGCAGGTCGTGATTTTTAATGATGAGTTATATTAGCGACTGAACTGACTCCGGTTGCATCGATAAATAGAAACTACATTCGGTTCCCCATTGGTTGTATGTTACTGAATGACTGTAGTTTCTCTTTATACTTGTTATACTATTGGTTGTATTTTATTGAGTAACAGTGGTTTCTCTTTGTTACTTGTTATATTATTGGTTGTATTTTATGGAGTGATAGTTGTTTCTCTTTGTCAGCTAACCACAAACACTGGCCGAGGCAGAGCTTTCATAAGGTTTTGTTTGATGTACCAGAGATTGGCAGATTGTTTACAGCTCTGTACATCCAACAAAAAACTTACCAGGTAATTGCCCATAGACATATTCATATAGCAGTTTCTCTCATCTGATTTATAGCGCTCATGTATATGTCTGTGCTGCACACTTGTCTCTTGTAGTCAGTGGTATATGTCTGTGCTGCACATCTGTCTCTTATAGTCAATGGTATATGTCTGTGCTGCACACCTGTCTCTTGTAGTCAGTGGTATATGTCTGTGCTGCACACTTGTCTCTTGTAGTCAGTGGTATATGTCTGTGCTGCACACTTGTCTCTTGTAGTCAGTGGTATATGTCTGTGCTGCACACCTGTCTCTTGTAGTCAGTGGTATATCTCTGTGCTGCACACCTGTCTCTTGTAGTCAGTGGTATATGTCTGTGCTGCACACCTGTCTCTTGTAGTCAGTGGTATATGTCTGTGCTGCACACCTGTCTCTTGTAGTCAGTGGTATATGTCTGTGCTGCACACCTGTCTCTTGTAGTCAGTGGTATATGTCTGTGCTGCACACCTGTCTCTTGTAGTCAGTGGTATATCTCTGTGCTGCACACCTGTCTCTTGTAGTCAGTGGTATATGTCTGTGCTGCACACCTGTCTCTTGTAGTCAGTGGTATATCTCTGTGCTGCACACCTGTCTCTTGTAGTCAGTGGTATATGTCTGTGCTGCACACCCGTCTCTTGTAGTCAGTGGTACCGCCAAGGATCCGTCTGGAGGAACCATGCTCAGTCTAATTATCTCATCAGCATGCTCTATGACCTTAATGATGTGACCTTTGATCTCGGTGCCCAGGGATACGACCTTGACAATGGTTGGCCTACATTCTCTCGGTAAGTGATCTAAAGTAGAGCCTCAGCTATGTCTTTGTGTATGTTTTTGTGCCTTTATACGCATGTATGTATACATACGTACCTTGTGTATCACTTGCATCTACTTAGGTGAGATTTACATTTGTTTCATACCGGCTGCTTTTTATTTTTGTTTGAGTGAGAGAAAATAAATTGTGTAATTTACTAGAGCGAAGTTTCTATCGTAAGTTATATAGCATAGAGTATTTTAGGAAAAAAAAATTTCTTGGCATCTTACTATTTTGTTTTGGTATTATATTGCTGTTTTAATATTGTCCGGTTGTGGTTTTGTTTTACATATATTTATGGGCTATGCATTGTGGGATAGTCGGTTACCTCGCTTTATTGGCTTCGGCAAGTTAACACCAGAAATTAATACTTCAGTTTTACATTTTGTCAGTTTCACATTTAGTCCTTTTCCTTCAGTTTATTAAATAGTATAAAACAACGACTGGTTTTTTTTACACAAAGTCTGAAGTTTGTAATAAATTTGTCTTGTTTTTGGTTTTTTTACCCAAATTCATTTTTGTTGTGATTTACCTGACCTTCGTTTGAGAACTTAGCTGACCTTCACCTGATAACTTAGCTGACCCCCTGTCACTCGCCACAGTCTATCAAATGCTTCTTATCACACATTTGTAAGCTTTGAGTAAAGCTACACAATGGGTGGTGTATCCCCTATCACATAGGTACCAATTATGTTAAATAATTGTTGACAGTCAATCATGTCCTGATAAGCTACACTCTCTCATCTCATCACAGTATACAAACAATACTAGTGTGAACATGTCATACAGCATGAGCGCATACGTATCTAGGTCTAGTCTATACGCAGCTAGCATTAGTTCGTGTACACACTGCGCGTCAATCTACAACAGTCATGCTGCAAGTGGGCTCACTCAGTATTGAAAGGCATATCAAGAGAACACATGCTAGTTGTGTCGAACTAGCTCGTGTTCATGATAATTTACATGGAGCGCAGCAAATGAATTTTACAGGAAGTGAATTCTATTGGTTTGTTTCTTTATATTCTTGCAGTTCACTTTTTCTGCACTATCGATTATTTTTTTACATTTTTGGTGAATGTTTTGATTAAATAATTATTAAACATGGCTGTGAAAAATAAGTTTATAGATGCATCAGTTGCTCCAGACTATGGGGATTGTAGCCTACAAATAGCCACTGCGATGTGATCATCTGTCGTAGAAGAGCAATACTGGTGTATGCTTACAGGTCAGATGGTGGTCATTCCAGCCACAGATGGAACATCTCATCTATGAGCAGATCTTCTAGCATTTCAAGTCTCAGCCAATCAATGTTCTCTCCCGTAAGTCTCAGCCAATCAATGTTCTCTCCTGTAATTCTCAGCCAATCCACGTTCTCTCCTGTAAGTTTCAGCCAATCAGTGTTCTCTCCTGTAAGTCTCAACCAATCAATGTTCTCTCCTGTAAGTCTCGGCGAATAAATGTGCTCTCCTGTAAGTCTCAGCCAATTGGTGTTCTCTCCTGTAAGTCTCAGCCAATAAATGTTCTCTCCTGTAAGTCTTGGCCAATTAGTATTTTCTCCTGTAAGTTTCAGCCAATCAGTGTTCTCTCCTGTAAGTCTCAGCCAATCAGTGTTTTCTCCTATAAGTCTCAGCCAATAAATGTTCTCTCTTGTAAGTCTTAACCAATCAATGTTCGCTCTTATAATTGTTAGCCAATAAATGTGGCTTATTGTAAATCTTAGCCATCAAGTGTTTTCTGCTGTAATGTCAAATTGTTTGTGCATGAACCTCCAATTTCATGTAGTATTTTATTTCCTTCTGCAGGGCTCTTCCTTCATGAGCTCCTCATTTGCTGAGCCTGAGATTCAACAGATCTCAGAACACGGTGAGGGCAGGTTTGACACGTACTCAACAGCAGGCACGGAGACTGATGAGACTGACAGTGTAGATGTTGGTAGCGTGCCCAATGGGCTTGCTGACGTGTCTAATGGTGGTTCTGGCATTGCACTGAAGGTAATTGACTACAATGAAGCCATTTAGTCTTCTGCTGCTGTCATGTGATCTTTAATTGTATGCTCTTAAATTTTTTCATTGTAATGTCGTTTAATTTTGAAGCCATTTTCATTTAAGCTTTGTTTGCATGAACATCATAAATGTGCTTTCAAGCCATCACAATACAGCTTTCAAGGGCATATCATGTATGTCCACCTAAACTTTTCACGGCTCATGCATTGCCCTGCGCACTCACACTAGGCCCATAGAAAGTGCAACGAGCTGAACTTTCAGTAGTGTCCCAAAACTATCTTGCCGTGATTGCCTCCTGTAAAAGAGAAAAGCAATGTCACTGTATAGTTATAGAAACATGGCCGTCATAAATAGCCCAGATGTTGTTTATTATTGCTATTTTGAGTCAAATTAAGTCCAGAACTCTGTAGGCAAGTTAAATATCAATTGTTATTATTTATATCGCAATGTTTTTAAGAATATTTAAGGAGTGAGTTGTTCTACTGTAATGATGAATGATAGTCGTAAATAATAAGTTTGTGGTTTCAAATCTGCGGTTCACAAGAAAGGTCACATGTTGCATGATTGCTATCCACACATACTTCATTAGAATATCAATCATATAACCGTTTCTCATATTTTACGAAAGTTTGCAGGAGTTGTCATACATTTTTGTACGACAACCGCTCTTCACAATCTACTGCCAACACTAATTTCTTAAGTTCTAAAGATCAGCGATAAGTTTATGTTGTTAATTATTAGTACTTAGCTTGTAAGGATTGATGTTCGGTGTTTTAAACAATTGCCAATAATTAAATGCCGCTTTTGTCTTTTTTAGTCGGAGAGAGACAATCTAAAAACAGAAGTAGATGAGTTAAAAGTACGATTGGCTGCTTCAGAACAGCGGGCATCTGCTGCAGAAGGTCGTCTGCTGCAATCAGAAGAGAGAAATAAACAGCTTGTGGACTCATTGAATCAGTTGGCACAAGACCAATCATCAGCAACATCATCTCACATTGAGCAAATGTCTAAGGTAGTACATGCCCATATGCATTATTTTGGTGATAGAGTGGGGGGGGGGGGGGGGTGGTAAGCTAGTATCTACACACATGTGCTGGTGATGGGAGGGGAACAGCACAATTTATTTCACAGTGTATGTTTTCTTGTCCACTGATATGTTAAGTGACTGGTCTCAGAACTGATTAGACAGGTGTCACTGGAACTGATGTGCCAGGTGTCACTGGAACTGATGAGATAGGTGTCACTTTGAACTGATGAGAGAGGTGACACTCGCTGCTGAGGATACAGGTGTCACTCAGTGCTGACGATACAGGTGTCACTCAGTGCTGATGAGACAGGTGTCACTTGGAAATGATGTGACAGGTGTCACTTGGAGCTGATGTGACAGGTGTCACTCAGTGCTGATGGGGAAAGTGTCATTCAGTGTTACTCAGGTGTTACCTCAAATTGATGAGACAGATATGACCATTGCAGTACCAGCAGTTGATGAACAAGTGCACGGAGTTGGAAGGTGTCAAGTCAGTTAAGGAGAGAGAGTGTGACCAGCTGCTGGCAGACAAGCTATCGTTGGATACAAAGCTGGCGGCGTTAAGTCAACAGTGTGCTGAGAAGGATGAAAAAATTAGTCAGATTTCTGAAGATAAGTTTGCTTTAGGTAAGCCATATTGTTGTTTCTTTCTTCATTTAGTGATTTACTAACCAACAAATCTTTTGGTAGTCCTGAATCTCCACTCCACAGAAGTTGTCTCATATCTTTTTTGTAGAAGATAATTTGTCGACTATCGCCAACTCTCTGATGGAGAAGAGTGGTATGATAGAAAAAATGGCCGCCACTCATGATGTGGAAGTAAAAAAGTTGAAGAAGGCAAACAGCGCATTATCGAGTGACTACACCGCTCTACAAGAGCAGCACAAATTACTCCAGGATAGTCAGTTCTCTGTGCAGAGCCAGTTCAACTCTGTCAATATAGACCTCACTAATCTACGAGAGAGTCACAGGCAACTTGAGCTCACCCAGACCGGAGCCACTGACTATACTGAGAGTCTGCAAGGGCAGCTCTCCACCGCTCAAACTAACTATAAGGATAGCCAACAAGAAGTTCTAAGGCTACAAGCCGAAGTCAAGAAACTACAGTCTAATGTGGATTCGTCGGCAGCGCTTGCTGCAGAGCAGAAGGAAAGTAATGACAAGCTGACCAATCAGTGTGCAGATTTGGTCAAGGTCACATCTACGTTACAGACTGAGTTAGCAGAGGTCAAGGTTGATTCGCGCAAGTCTAAAGACAAGTTAGTCGAATCTGAAAAAGAAAAGGTCCACTTAAATTCTCAACTAGCCAATAAGGAACAGCGTATCCAATCTTGTTTGACCTATCAGGAGAAGCTATCTGCAGAAAATGCTCAGCACAAGTCAGAGCTCCACAGCGCTCAATCTACTCTCACATCTCTGAGACAGGAATGTGCTGAACTGCGCCATGACAATTCTACACACCAATCAAATATCTCTAAACTACAACAAAAACATGCTAGCTTACAGGATGCGCACAATCAGCTTACTGTCGACTGTGAATCTACGCGTAACTTACTCTCAGTCACTCAGCAAGAGTTGTCTTCTCATGAAGTGAAGCTTGCTGATTTGCAAGCCAAACACAAGCACCAACTGGAAGAAAACACACAGTTGGAACAACAACTCGGTGATCAGGTAAACACTTTAACCAATCAGTTGTCTGCTCTGCAACTGACCAATGAGCAGTCTGCCAATGAGAGGCAGCAGGTCCAAGAGCAATGCTTGCGGCAGCAAGAGCAGATCAGTGAAATGGAGCAGCAGCTGGTACACATACACACAGCCCATGACAGCCTGCAGTCAGTGCATAGAGAACTAGAGTCCACCAACTCTAATCTGATTGGTCAGCTGTCTGCAGCAGCAGACGAGCAGAGTCGACTGCAATTGCAGTGTGATAGCAAGAGCAGAGAGTATCAGGAGTTGATGGACAGGCTGGATACAACACAACAACAGATGGAGGCCAGTCAGAGTGAGCAAGAGCAAGGCAGTATGCAGGTACAGGTTTACTACCTATAGCGTCTTTTTCGGGCTATGGTTTGCCGTTTATTTGTAAAACAGGAAGTTCCTTTCAACTAATTAAGGAATGAGATGTGCTTTCTCAATCCAAATGGAAATAGTTGTTATGTTATAAAAAGCACTTTTGTAAAATTTTAAATTTATTATTTTTCGCAATCCTTCTCCCCAGAGGTTACTTTCCTTGTATATCAAATGGTATTGCGACGAATGACCTACTAATAATAGCTTGGATGTCTCAAACCTGATTGGTTAAGAGAAAGAACAAAATGTAGTTGAGTTTTATTGTCTACTGTCGCAGCTTTCCCTCAAGTGTGAACAGTTGACTCTTCACATCAAGGAGCTACAGGCTAAGGTGTCAGCCGCTACTGATGCCATTACAACTTTGACCGCTGAGAGAGACTTGCTGAAGTCTCGGTTGGAAGAGGAAGAGAAGGCTAAACTAGAGCTCTCCACTACGATCTCAGAGGTATCAATGGCGTTTTCGCTATCATCTGCTTCCGTGACGTTTCTCTGGCATCTACAACTGTGCATCAGAGTTCATTCATGTTTTTTGTTAGTTTTATAATACGATATATTGTTGAAAGCAGGCAGTTTGTTATTGGATTCAGATTATAATGTTTCCTGCAGGTGAACTCTGAGCTGGAGTCACTCAAGTCAGCCCTTAAGTCACTCAAGACAGAATCGCTGGAGAAGGACAAAGAGCTAAATGAGCTGCAGACGTGCCTGGAGTCGACCAAACTTGACCTGCTGAACAAGCAGACGATAATGGAGCAGCAGATCGGAGCGCTGAGGTTTCAAATCAGCTCTCAGCAGATGGAGGCCGACCTAGCCCTAGAGGTTTGTTGACCGCTACGCTTTCAATAGTGGGTGGGGCGAAAGTTGAGAACCAGTTTTAACTTACATTAGAATATGGTATGTTAATTTTGTGCATAAACCTAGAATGGGGCCTTGCATGTGTTACCTAGCCTAAGGAGCTGTATTAATTCCTAAACTTGAAACTACATGCTGCCTATAGACTTAGGCCCTGTTGATGAGTGGACGCTCACTGAAATATGGTTGACGGCTTTTTGAGATAAATTATTCGAAACCGAGTTTTTTGGATTTAGGAGTTGTCTATACCTCACATTTGAGGGGCAAAGAGAAGACAACCCTCAGATATATTCTTGTCCATTTATTATAGGAGCTAATGGTGATGTGTAACTGTTGTCACTGCTGTGTTATTTATTTTGTCTGTATTGTCAGCTGTATTGTAGACAGCAGCTGCCTCAACGCACAAGGTGATTGGTTGATTGTTCTTGCTTGCTTTTAAATTGTTTTGTTCTCTAAATCTCAATAGAGTTGTTGTCTGTATTATGCTCAGTTCTCTGACTTTTTTTGGCTAGGCACGTTCATTTGTGGTCCCCCAATCAAACAATATCGCCTCACCTACCTGACTGGGGGCAGGGGGTCAAACCTTTGTCTTTTTACATCCCAGCACAGCAGACAGGCAGATTTAGCATTACGGGGTGGCTTCACAGGCTGATGTTCGCCATCAAAAAGCCTTACGATGGGCTCAGCCGACACTTCTGCACATCGTAAGCCAAACCAACATGTTGGTCTATGCTCGATGCCGAAGGCACATTGGCACCCTGTGAATGATTAAAACAAACAATGTTCACAAACTCATCATGTTTGACCATTTACAACACATTTTCGCTAGACAAAAATATTATCAACTTCAATTCTGAATCAAAATTTGTACAGCTATTTCTTTGCACCAAAATTATTTTGATGTAAAGGAGTTGTTGACAAAAACTTTAGTCTGGTGAATTTATTTCATAATGGCTCCTAAAATAATTGGATAGATAAACAGTTATAATTAATAATACTATTTATTTAACTATAATAATAATGATAATTAATAATTGCATCAATAAATGATTATTGATAATAATATTCTTATGAGTTAATAATAAGTAAATTCAAAATAATTAATAAACATTATTGTTTTTATGATGAAAAAGAATCAACGGTGTTTTTTCAATTATTATTATTATTATTATATAAAAAACAAATAGTTTTTTTGTTGAAAATGAAACGGGCATAAAATCGTGCTTTGCGTAATATGATTGGCTAATTCAGTAGTAGCTTGTCCGTGTGCCCAAAGTACAGCGACGCGCTAGATCTGTTTGTATAACCACTAGCATATGGCAACAATACATCGTACAGGTACATCGGCACCAAAGCATCAGTGCAGTGAGCCAGCCTCTACACCCACTAGGGATTATCGGAAACTTCTATAAGGAATATAGTTGAAAAAAATATCACTCGGTTGAAAATGCATTGTTATAGGTTTATGGATAGAATAATTTTTCCGTGAATACAGATTGTGTTGTGTATATCGTAATAGCTCTATGGATACAGATTGAATTGTGTATAAGTAATAGCTCTATGGATACAAAGAATTAATAGATGTGTCATATTATTTCTGCAGGGTTATAAAACGCAACAAAATGATGTCAACCAAATGTCACAAACGATCTCTACTCAAGAAAAGCTTATAGCCTCGGTACAACTACAGCTAGACAACATGGTAGACGATAGAACATTGGAGTCGGACATTCACAAACGACAGGTGAGTCACCTGTGAGTGTTAGTTACAATTACTAACTAATACATACAGAGTAGCCCCAGTTCTATGATTTTTTTACAGGTTGACGAGTTGGTAGTGATGTTGGATGAGAAGGAAGCCGAGTTACTCAGTCTAACTAATGAAATGGATGCAGTAAGTGACGGCAGTGAATATATTCAGTGATGTTGTGAAGTTGTCCTCTCCTGTTCTCTGCTTTAACCGCTGAACTTGTTGTAGTGTGAGGAACGTTGGGGGTCGCTAGCTGAAACAAATGAATCACTGCAGCAATCATTAGTGAAACTAAAGCTAGGTCAAGGGGAAAAACTGGCTAAATCAGAGAACGAACTTCACCAGCTGAGAGAAGACAATGTTATATTAAAAAAGCGTCTTGTTAAGCTTATCAAGTGAGATATCTATGTGCTACACTGCTCTCTATGTCTATGTACAATATTGCTCTCCATATCTATGTGCTACACTGCTCTCTATGTCTATGTACAATATTGCTCTCCATATCTATATACTACACTGTTCATGTCTACGTCTATGTATTTCACTGTACTTTCTATTCTACGTCTATGTACAAGACCAGCCTCTAAGTCTACATAGTGCCGCATTCTCTATGTCTTTGTACAACAACAATGGCTATCTATGTCTACGTACTACATCAGTACCTATGTCTATGTGCTACATGAATATTTATGTCTATTTATTACATCAATATCTATGTCTTTGTAGAGACAAAGATATGTTGTGGCAGACTACAGACGATCTCATGTCAAAGCAGCAGATGTTAAAGAATGTGGTGTGGTTAGAAAGCGCTAACATTCACAACTGTATGGCGTGTAACAGTGCGTTCACCATGATTCTTAGAAAGGTAAAATCCGTATATCGTTTTTGCTTCATTCAAATAGTTTTTTGTTTTGTTATTTATTTATATATTGCTTAATTTTCTGTTATCCATCACCCTGACGACCTTATAATATAATATAGTATAATATAGTATAATATAGATGTTCCATGGAGTTGTGTTGTTCTATGTTAAATCAATCAGATTAATGTAATGGCTATGATGTGAGCAGCTATATTTCATGTCTGGTCATCTTGAGCATTGGACTGTATTAGTCTACATTGGCTTGCATTAGCCTGCAATGCCTTTGTTGGCCTGCATTGGCCAATCATAATCATAATCATAATCATGCATCTGCTGCATTGGCTTGCAATGGTTGGCTGCATTGGCCTGCAATGACCTGCATTGGCCTACCATAGCCTACAGTGACCTACAATAGCCTACAGTGACCTGCAAGCCTGCAGTGGCCTGCATTGGCCAGCAATAGCCTGCATTGGTTTGCAATGGCCTACGGCCTGCAGTAGCCTGCAGTGACCTGTAATAGCCTGCAGTGACCTGCAATGGCCTGCAGTGACCTGCAATAGCCTGCAGTGACCTGCAATAGCCTGCAGTGACCTGCAGTAGCCTGCAGTAACCTGCAATAGCCTGCAGTGACACGCAATAGCCTGCTGTGACCTGCATTGGCCTGCAATGGCCTGCAGTGACCTGCAATAGCCTGCAGTGACCTGCAATGGTCTGCAGTGGCCTGCATTGGTAATTATCTGCCATGTATTTTAGCACCACTGTCGAGTTTGTGGTAAGATCTATTGCTGGCAGTGCAGCAACAACTGGGTGCTGATCGCTGGAGGCAGCGGTAAGAAGAAGGAGCGCTGCTGTAACCAATGTTATATAGAACAAAGTGATGCTTCCATACCAGAGTCTCTTAACACCTCCACTATAACTAATGACAACAGCGTGGACTCTGTTACTATACCGGTGGTTGCTAGGAGACACAGTAGCCTCACTCCACCCGCCAGTGATGTCTCTTCTCATATAAGTAAGTTCTGTAGATGTCATTGGGTGCTCTGTTGTGGTATACAGTTGTTCTTTTGATCAACCCTGATGTTTGCTGTGTCTTTCTAGATGGTTCTGATATAGCTTCGAGTTCTTTTGATAACGCAACCTCACACAATGGGGAGCCCTCTACTTCCCCTCAGGTATGCTTTACTAATTAGCTAAGTAAGACTGTTGTAACGCTTAAGGTGGTGTTTATTGCTAAACGGTTTGTCTAGGTCGCAAATGAAATAGAGGAGAGAACTCTATATATGTAAATATACATATTAATTATTATCAGTATATTTATATTAATATCTTGCTTTTCATTATCAGGGTTTAGCAAAGCAGTTGCAGCAGTATTATATCTAATTTTTATTCGGCTGCACATGGTGTAATGATATATCGTTATGAAAAACATGACATCTGTGTGACGTGGAAATTTCACTGCACTAAATAAAGTTAATAATAAATAATTATAATAATGATAGATATAATGTTATTGTGCAATAATAGTAATATCATAAATAAACTGCTAATTATGACAATATGAAAGCAGGTTCGTCTTGATGACTAATAAAAAAAGAAGAATTATATTAGCTTACTGATAATAATTGATATGTATTCATGGAGTTATCTCATTTATTTCATTTGCGACCTAAATGAACTGCTTCAAAATAAACGTCACCATCTCATAAAACTTTCGTACATTTTTGATTAAGTGCGGAGTATTTTTAGAAAAACCGAAAGGTGACAACCTTTATTCTTGCGTACTTTCCAATAGTTGTCTGCTCACTAAACCAACTATGGATAGTGGGCACAACTCCATAAAGAGGTCGTAGTGTGTAGTTTGCTCTATTGGATTAGTCTTGATAAACCAAAAAGTCTGGCAGCACTAACTGCTGACTTTATTCTGTTACAGGTAAAAAAGCAGTCTACCTGCAATGAAGCTGACAGTGAAAAGCTTGCTGATGAACAAGACCATTCTAACGCTGTTACATCAGAGCAAGCACCTGCTGACACTCTATCTGAGATGGCAGCTCCAGAGGTTAACGCCGCTCAGCTGACAGATCCTCCATTAGAGGCAGGAGATAATATTCCTTCACCAGACATGGACAAATCAGCACCCTTGGTTGATGAGCCGGAAGAGGATATGACATCACAAAGGTACTTAGACAAGCTGAGTGACGTTATCTACCATAGATATACTTATTTGACTTGCTCTGTACGACAGATGCACAGCTGGACTGTCAATTACTCCTTGTCAATCTAGCTGTTGTCGTTAATTTTTGTGATTGCTTAGATACCTCCTTGTAAATATTATCGTATGTTGCGCCCTGCTACAGTTTGCTGGAGTCGTTGATGGAAGAATATGATGAAGTTATCAATGCAGAGTCGGTGTCGTCCAGTGATTTAAAGGAAGCTGTAATGCAGGGATTGTCTCACCATACAGTATGTGTAATTGTGGACAAAGAGGAAACAACTCTTGATTGGAAACTCCTTTCTCAGCCAAAGGTAATAATCACTGTGACATGTTTGTCTGTAGCTTTTGTACCAGCTGCTCGCACACTTTGCATACATTGTCTGTCAATCCTTTCTCCTCAACCGTCACTCACAGCCCGGTTGTTGGTTTACAATTGGATGAATAATTTGAGACAGTGGAATATAGATACGTGGTTGAATTATTGTTTTGTGATATTCTACTGTTTGAGTAACTCTATGAATGTTAACTTTCCTACGTAGTTAATCAAGTTTGCATAACTGGTCTGCGATTACTCTATGAAACTTCTGTTTTTGGCTGCATCATCATATTCTGCTTACATAGATAGCTTTATAGGCTTAGATTTGTTATATAAATGGGCAGTTAGATGTCAATGGTTTATAATGCTGTGGCACTAAACTCTTGATATATCCAAGTTCTGTTGTTTGTTCACAGCCGGTGTATTTCCAACTGATTTTCAAGCCGCTTGGGACAAGCTTCACTGAACAAAGTGAAACTCTCATCCCTGCATGCAAATGTCGCTCTCACAAACAGGAATTTCAGGGGGAGATGATCAGCCATAATAGTGGACTCTATGTGTTTTCTTTCATTAATAAATCTAACAGGTGAGTATCTATTGTGTACCTGTTGTGTGTATAGTGTACCTGTTGTGTGTATAGTGTACCTGTTGTGTGTATAGTGTACATGTTGTGTGTATAGTGTACCTGTTGTGTGTATAGTGTACCTGTTGTGTGTATAATGTACCTGTTGTGTGTATAATGTACCTGTTGTGTGTATAGTGTATCTGTTGTGTGTATAATGTACCTGTTGTGTGTGTAGTGTATCTGTTGTGTGTATAGTGTATCTGTTGTGTGTATAGTGTACCTGTTGTGTGTATAGTGTACCTGTTGTGTGTGTAGTGTACCTGTTGTGTGTGTAGTGTACCTGTTGTGTGTATAGTGTACCTGTTGTGTGTATAGTGTACATGTTGTGTGTATAGTGTACCTGTTGTGTGTATAGTGTACCTGTTGTGTGTATAGTGTATCTGTTGTGTGTATAGTGTACCTGTTGTGTGTATAGTGTACCTGTTGTGTGTATAGCGTATCTGTTGTGTGTATAGTGTACCTGTTGTGTGTATAGTGTACCTGTTGTGTGTATAGTGTACCTGTTGTGTGTATAGTGTACCTGTTGTGTGTATAGCGTATCTGTTGTGTGTATAGTGTACCTGTTGTGTGTATAGCGTACCTGTTGTGTGTATAGCGTACCTGTTGTGTGTATAGGAGAGGACAAGTTACATCTTTGCATGTTTACACGATAGTTTTTGCCCCAATTCTGTTAGATTTTTGGACATAAATATTATTGTTGCTTACTTATGTGTGCATATGACAGTATTCCCTATGTCTATCGGATCACATGTCTATTTACTCTGTTCTAGCCAAGTCAACTTGCGATATTTGATCTCAATGACCCAATCGTAACATGAGACATCAGTGCCAGATGCTAGCTTGAGACATCAGTGCCAGATGCTAGCTTGAGACGTAGACGTGAATCTGCTAGTTCGGACCATGACAAGACCCTCATAGTAGTTTTTTATGCAAATTTTCCTTCCACGATACTTTCAGTGACGGTAGAAATTGTTAGTCACTCAGACTATAAACACAGTTCTTTGCAACCCTCCAGTTTATGCACAACATGAACAATCAGGGAATTTTTTAGCAGTATTAGATTTTATTTCATTCATACGTATTATGGTAGATTTTGTCAGGTTTGCTACATTTTTCTTAGCATATGCGCATAATATTCACCCAATTCTTATTGTATAATAATTTTGTAATAATGATACTATTATTATTTGCATAAATTTTTAGGCTGGCACTTCGTGTTTGCCAACCAAAAGAATTGTAGTTGAATTTTGTGCTGTTCGCTCAATCCTATTCTTTTCCTTGCACTTCTCAGCTGCCTTGGTGATACATCTGACAATGATGGATTAGACTGGTAGTTTATATTAGTGCAATGTTGAATCTGTCATTAATTTCTATTTTATAGCAAAAACTTGTTGCCAACAATTTTCAATTACAATTTCTTTTGGCCGGATCGCTATTGAAAAGTTCGTTGTTAGTTATAGATAAAAATTGTTTGGTTTGCGATTATAATGCTTCGTTGAGAAAATTTTTCCACAAACAAATGCAATCACAAATTTCAGTCGACTGCGCCTTGGCTGGCACTTATCACTCATTCATTTATTATAATACACTAGGAAGTAGAGATGAAATGTATTTATTGTCATAATTCTGTATGGTTATGTCGTAGAAATTAATCCTAAGTACACTACACAATAGGGACTATTACGAGAGAAAATCATTCAAAGAAGACAACACAATATTTTACCATGTACTTCGTTGCTTACAATAGTTAATACAAAAATAATGAAATTGTAATAGATAGATAAATATGGCCAAAAAAATAATAAAACAGACACAACAGGCAAACTTCTGTCTACTAAGGTATACTACGAATATTTAAGTCACTATCGCGGGGTCAATAAATTGAATCGCTTCTGGAGTAACAATTTTATAACCCAGAAGTATAAAGGATTCAGTCCACTGAAGTTTTTATAATTACTGAACAAGATGGACGACAAAATCATGACTTGACAGGTTTAGTCTTAGATTATTTTTGGTAATCTTGACTAATAAAACAGCACCGTACTAATATAACATTAAGTGATGCCACCAAAAATAAGTTCATGGATGAAGTTGTAGAAGATGTTTGTCAACCATTGTCAGGATGAGCAGTAGTACTAGTAGGGGTAGTAGTTGATTGGGAATTGTATATAATCCCATAGTATATGAGAGCCGGTAAACCAAAGAGCATGATGCAAGTAATGACTAAAACTGGAATGGATACAGCACAGTTTGTCAAACAGCTCTTCCTACGCGTCGTATGCCTTAAATTGTCACCGTCTGCCCTCAGTGATGTCATCACATCTGTAGACTCGGTCTGCTGCTGCACGCGCTCAGCCAATACTTTCATTTCCTCATCTTTTCGGTTAAGAATTTTGACAAACTTGCGTTGGTCACGTGTGCCTGCTTTAGCGGCTGGTTTGCGCCTCTGTCGATCTAACAACGCTATAGCCTCCTCATCCTCAGGATCGCTGTGTAGTTCTAAAATATCGGCTACAGAAAGTGCCTCTGATGCAGAATGCAGTCTGCTTTCTTCATCTTCACTCGTCTCCTGCGATATCAACAATAAAATTTCACAAATGGAGGCATCTCGAGTGCATAAGGTAATGTTACAACTAAAATAATGCAGAACAAAAATAGTTTTTCCTACATAGCGTATCAAAAAGTAATTATTATCCACTCAAGCAAGTTTTTAGTAAGTAAATGAGGTTACTTATCACAAGGGTGACCAACCATTTTGTTTTGGATCGACAGTTACTGTTGATGGCTTGTACAATTGGCAAGTATAAAAACCCAACAAAATTAGCATTTCTATAAAAAGCGGGAGTAAAAAAAACACAAACATTTTGATCCTTAAAATAGCTACAAAATGGTTGTGATGAACCCTCTAAAGCTGCATCACACTATACAATAGTTGGTAATGCGGTTATTGGCCAGAATTGGAAGTTTCTCTCCCGATTATTTTCAAAAGTTTACACTTGCGATTTTCATGCCTGATATCGCACGACCTTGGCAGTGATAACACAGCGCATTTCATTGATAATATGCGCAACATCATATTATCATTATTGATAATATAACTTATTATTTTATATTACTAGAGCTTTTGATGGATTACAGTGATTGTTCGTTCATCAGTAATAATTAATGAAGTGCAAAGAACAATAAATAATGACATATTTTGCTATTGATAAATAATAATTCTTTTTAATTTAATACAATTATTTGTTATAACCAAGTTAATAGTTATTACGATGATAATAATTAGGGTGCTCACTTTCGTATTTCACTTATAAATTGGCTCACAATTGATCAGAGAAATATTAAAGGCAAAACAAAAAATTAAATACAATAAGAAACATATCCACCTAACGAGTAACGAAATTGGGTTAAAAGATTGCTAAGCGATTGCGTTTCTTAAAAAGATTAAAATTGAACAGGTGTGATGCACTAGACCGGCAAATAGTCTGCAGAACTCCATCACCACCAGAAGAAAAAAATCTGCTAAGGATTGTGAAATTGTTAACGTGTGCATTGTTCACATTTGTGAGCCGAGTTTAGGCTCCGCCCACTCAGACAATTATCGTATAGTGTGAACGCAACTTCCGTGTTGCATAAATGCCTCAGAAACCAAAACCATCTTATATGACTAGCGCCATTACAATTAGCCAGAAAGATAATGAATGAAAGAGAGGAGAAAATGTGTCTTGTAAATTAGGGGTGAGGATAAAATGAAAGGCCGGAAGGGAGACGACACCTGAGACCAATTATCCATTATTCACTTGTTAGTCACATCATCTCAAAACGAACAGCGCCGGTAATAAAATCTCAGAAAGTACAAAATGTTGCATTTGAATTTCTTGTTTTGGAGTTATCCTGTTATATGTTATACATAACTCGGTGTATAGGTAATGATGTCATCAATCTATTATAGCCTATGTTACGGACATCATCAAACTAAAATATTTCTTACCAATTAGTTTAATCAATCAAGTTTGATATAAAATAAAATGTAAAAAAATATTCTAACATGACATTATAGAAGTTGGACTTCCCAAAACCTCAGAATTTTAAGAACTTAGTTTAGATAGTGTTGTACATATTTACTATCAGTTATGGCGCCTCAAGCACAGGATGTGATGCTGCAGTTATTTTAATCAATACGCAATGCCAGCCACCAATCAGCACAAAAGAAAGAGTTAGAGCAACACTGTTAACTGAAATCTCATCCAATGCGTTGTCTTTTCATTATTAGCGAGAGCATAACTCTGCGTAATACTTGAAGAATAACTTATGACTGATAGACAACTCACAAAATGAGATTGCAAGCCAAGCGTGTTGCGTGTAGGACTAAATCAGTTAGTTGACAGAGAAAGAGAGACCTAACAGCTACTCACACTGCTAACAACATCAGCTGGAGACTTCACCTTAGTGCTACGCAGGTCAGCTACAGCTGAGGCTCTATCTCGAGCTTCTTCTTCAAGCGTCTGCTGTAGCACCATCTGGTGCGACTTGACTGGTATCTTTATGGAAGTACGGGCATAGAACTCTTGCTCTGTGTAAAGTCCATTAATTCTTTTAATGTCTGCCACCTGTAGATAACAAAACCTTTTTGAGGTGGGTGGCGAGTGGTGGATGGAGAGTGGTGAGTAGTGGGTGGAGAGATGTGGGTGGAGAGAGATGGGGAGAGAGGTGGGGGGGGGGGGAGAGGTGGGGGGGGAGAGAGGTGGGGGGGAGAGGTGGGGGGGGGGAGAGAGGTGTGGGGAGAGAGGTGGGTGGAGAGAGGGAGGGGAAAGAGGTGGGTGGAGAGAGGTGGGGGGGGGGAGAGAGGTGGGTGAAGAGGGGTGTGGGGAGAGAGGGAGGGGAAAGAGGTGGGTGGAGAGAGGTGGGGGGAGAGAGGTGGGTGGAGAGAGGTGGGGGGGGAGAGAGGTGGGTGGAGAGAGGTGTGGGGAGAGAGGTGGGTTGAGAGAGGTGTGGGGAGAGAGGTGGGGGAAGAGAGGTGTGGGAAGAGAGGTGGGTAGACAATGATGGGTGGAGGGTGGTGAGAGGTGGGTGGTGAAAGATTAGGCGAAAATTCAACTAATCAGATTGTTAATCAATTATTTCACAAATATGCAACATTTCACAATTTGCGCTGATTTCATCGCAAAGCATCTGTAGAATGAAAAAAACTTTTAATCGCAATGATTGTGAAAACTCAAAACTGAATGTCGGGTTTGTGCTGATGATTTAAAAAGAAGCCATCATTATCGGTACTGTAGAGTTCATTGGCAGTGGTAGACAACGAAGTGGAGGCAATAATTAGGTACTTAAAGGGTCAAATCAGGTACTTATACAAAACAGGAGATACTGGGTAGAGTTCACCCAACTCTTATAGGGTTATTAAACTTTATCATTCCTCCACAGTGCATCCTGCAAGCTGAGGTGGATGAGGAGTGGATACCAGACTTTCTATGAGAGCATAACTCCCAGATTATTTCACAAAGAAATTCCCATCTAATGATAATCAGGCATGCTCATTACAGTGTTAAAACAACTTATTTGATGAATGAGTGAAGGCTGTACACCAACTAACTGACAATTGAACCAAATGCATAAGTATATTAAAATTTATGAGTTGGTCACCAACACCAAGAACATCCGCATAAAACAAGAGATCTGAAATGCTGACAAGACAGAAATGCCAGTTAAAAGAAACCGCGCTGTCAATAGCCCGAGCTTGACAGTAGCTAACTACGTACACATGCACCATGGTTTTAATAGAACTTTTCTAATTTCTCTAATTTTCTTAGAGTATACGACACTAACAACAAAGAAGAAGCATAAAATATCTCGAACACGTTACCATGAGCAAAAAGCTAGTTGTCCTATCACAGCATGCATGAGCTGTGCTACCAAGCTTTTTGGAATATGTGTATCGAGCTGGTTTTATACAATTTCATGAAAATCTAAAATAATTTATGATGTTATTTGCATTCAAGCGCGTGTGTTACTTGAATATTCTAAGGCATTGGCAAACGAACGTAACATCTAGTTTTACTGAATATCAAATTTTTTAAACGATATAAACACAATTTAAACCTACTTACCGAACATCTAAATTGGATGGAAATACTTTGAAGTGTGTCTGTTTTTGTAAGTGGGATTTCTCTAGTTATTGTGTCATCGTATTGACTCGATCCAGTTGCTTTGTACGACTTATGGGCGCCTTTTTGATTTCTTTTAGTCATACTGTCAAGTTCTATTGTTTCATCCTCATGTTCTGCTACTGTTCCGTCACTAAATACATATATTTTATTTCTCTTGGAACTAGACGATTGTGGCATTAAGGCTGCAGCCTCACCAAAGTCTTTGGGCCTTTTCTTTTTGTGATTTTGGTCTTTACTATTTTCTGTATAATAGTCATAATCTGAAGTGTCCGTCATCTTACCATAACCGTTTCGATTCATTGCTCACTAAAATACATGAATAAATAATAACAGCAACAACAAAATAACATACGCAATTAGTAACAAAACTATCGAGTATTATGATTTAATACAAATATTGCCACAGAAATACGGTTTGCAAGGCACCAACTGTAGCAATTTGCATCAATGCACCAATTTTGATACTATATATGAGCACAATTTATCGATTATCATGATCATAATCGTTTAATCCTCACCGCAACATGTTTTACTGATACAAGTGCGCTTTAATTGCAGAAGTCTCTTTGAGTTGGTCAAGCATGACTGTACTCAAAGGAGAATAGGTCAATGGGTAGACTGCGATGTCTACTTTACACCCAAGGAGAACGCAGTGGAACATAAGCTACAAATTCATTTTTTCACAGTTGCTACACAGACAACGCCACCACCAGAGCACCGCCCACAATGTTGCTCCCATTCAAGCATACAGCTGCCCCCATCTGAACAAAAATTTCACCCGCCATCTCTATCAGAGCGAAGTGAAAAATATCCCATATGGCATCCAGCCACATGGCACTCATGGGCTAGCCCTGAACTTTCATCCCTTCTGTCATCGTTTTCGCATCTGATCCAGCTGACCATGAGATAGATCTTGAAGATACCGACGACTTGTCCTTTTGAATCTCCTCACACATGCCTTGGCCGTTTTCAGGACCACCAATAGCAATGAAAGAGTTGTCTTTCTTATTGTCATTGACTACCAAACACTTGTGTTACTATAAATAATATTAATTATTACTGTAACTATATTTATTAATAAACAAAAATAATGATAATTAGCCTATTATAATAATAATTATTAGGTAAATTATTAATTTATCATTACGATGATTATGAGTAATAATAATTTCAATATTATCATCATCATTATTAATTATTATAATAATATCAATCACTATTATAATTACCCACTACTACAACTGTTATTATTCACTATTATTATTATTATTACTAATAGCATTAATTAAATAATTATTATTATATCATGATTCATCATCATTAATTATTATTATCTCATTATTATTATTATTATTGTACAGGATTTTATAGTCGGTTGACAACGACTGGTAGCATCCACCTGTACACGACCCCAGGTTGCTTGTTGTTACTGTGTACGACCACTACTACAGCACACGACTGACTGTCAGTCCCTACCACTGCCTGCCCAGCATAGTCGGACTAGCTGGGTAGGAGACTAGAGAAGTATAGGGCTTTTACAAGCCGGCACTCCTTAGTTGTACGACAGTGTAGTAGTGTAGTTATTCTTGTAGGCGAATGAATAAGGCTTTGTGTTGAAGAGAGAATAGGTTTGTATTGAGTACTTGCCTAGCTGAGCTCTTGTCCTGCTCTGTTTGACAAGCAGCTTCAGCTGGCTTATAAATAAAACGTTATATAATAACTAGCCTCAGTGGCTAGTTAATGAATGTCAATTGCGTAATATGATAAATATGAGTATGCATAGAATAAACAAGCTGCGTAGAATAGTGGCTAAGTCACATTAGTGTTTCTTTGTGCTCACATGATTTCATAGAGCAATAGTATCTAGAGCGCATGTTCCTTGTTGTAGGTGAAGCTTAGTAATTCTACCACACACTCCCCCCCATTGGTCAGACTGGGGACCAAGAAAAAGAGAGGGAGAATGACTAACAATATGTACCATGTAACATGCCATATATATATACATATCTATTTACATACAATACAATATAAGATATTTAGTGATAAAAATAGATCTTCGTGCTAGTGCACTACAGTTCTCCGTGTAAGTATTCTTGTTTCTTTATTTATCTTCTTTCTCTTCGGCTTTGCTCTCTGCTATCTCTTTCCAGTTCTTGTTCGTCCTTGTTAATCATAGCTTTGAGTTCATCAACTCTCTTTAGGGCACGGTATGCATCTGCCGTTAGTTTGTCTACATCTCGTTGGCCTCGGGCAATTCGTTGCCTAACTTCTTGCTGCCACCTATCACGTCGGGGGGAAGTTGTCCTCCTCCGTCGTGGGCTTCGGCATGGGGAGGTGTACACGACTACTCGTCGGGGTACGTCTTTCACCTCTGACTTTACGTCCCTTGTCTCCAATTTTGGGATTCGTGTTCCCTTTGTCCTGGCCTCTGTAGGTGGCGGTGCCGATATTGGCAAGATTCTGACGGGACTCGTTGTGGGTACTGTCGGTGGCATATTGATTTCGTCCGTTGGGCTGCTTGCGCTGACTGGTGCTCCAAGGCGATCCTGTACGGTCAGCGTCCTCTTTACTTGGGGAGTCGTTTGCCTTTTCACCTCCGTAGGACTGGGTTTTCCGAAGGGGGGCGGGTTTGCCCAGTTCATGAAGCTGGCGAAAGCTGTATAGGTTGCCTCGTCGACTTCAAATAGAGGGGCGAGTTGACCTCCGTGCGCTTGATCCTTATTTTGTCTGGTGATATGACGTCGGGTTGTATCTCTCGATGTGCTACGCTTCCCGCACGTACAGTAACAAAAGGAGAAGTGTTGATGTGTATGATAGGTGATGCGTCTCTTGTTGCCAGTATAGGTGCAGAGCGTACATTTGTAATTGTCCTCTCCGATCTTCGTGGCTGCTCGATCTAAGGCACTTAGTGTTTCTATCGACAACCACGTGGTACGGAGGTTGGGGGTTGTTTTCTCCACTCTTGGTATCACTACCTTTAGCTCTGTCCTCGGCGTATTTTCTTTCTCTGTAATAGAAATATGATTTACCGTGGCTGGCTCCTGCAGTTGTTTCCTAAACATCTCCTCTTTAGTGGGCGCTCGATTTTTACAAACCGATTGCCTCTTTTCCAATTCGCTCGTTACTTCCATTAAATATTCTGTCTGCTCACCCAGTATCTCAGCTTCAATCTGAGCATCCTCTTCTAATGATATGTCTGCCATTCTGTTCCTTGTTCGTTGAGTCTCCTTCAGCAATCCTTGTGCAATTAATAATAATTGTTCTGAAGAGAAAGTGTCAAGCACGTCTTGATAGTTGATCTCCGTGGCAGCAACTGAGCTCTCTTCCCTTTGTTCACTTTGAGCTGCGCGGGCCATTACGTAATTGTCCACTTCATTGGCCGAAATGCTGTCATGCTGCGTGACGTCATTCGTGTACATTGTCCCCCCTTTGCTCACGCAGTTCGGTATTTCAGAGCGGCTCGATGCCCTAGGGGGCGCTGCTTTCACGTTTTCACTTTGGGTGATCGTTGCTTTATCACTTTCACTTTTGCTTCTTTGGCGGCTGATGGGAATTATTTCCCCCTCGTTCTCCGACATTATTTTTCGTGGTGTTGTTGTTTGTTTACTGGAAGCCATCGTCTTCGTTGCTTCCTGATTCCTTTGCTCTGCAGACTCTTGGTGGCTTGGGTAAGTAGCTTGTTGTCCTACTTCACTTGTTTCATAATTAATATTAATTATTTCGGCATCTTCTTTCTGTTCTCCTTCTGTCGTGTGATAGCAATGATAGTCGGCCAGTCTCGATGGTGGTTTGGTATTTCTCTTGGGTCTAGTTGTTGCGTGTGGCTCATCCCTACTGGGCATAACACCTTCTGTACTACCCTGTGTGTCGGCCGTGGGTGGAACACTGGGTGTTGGTGGGTGGTGTTGGCTGGGTGCACTAGTTGTTAGCGGTGGCCATTCTTTATCCTGCTCCCATTGTTGACGTCGGCTACGTCGGGGCTCGTCGTTGGTTACTTCTCCCCAACAGGAGCTGGGTAGACTAGGACCAGTTGTGGGTGGTGTTGCTGCTCTGGGGGGTGATCTAATTATTTGTTCAAAAAGAGCCTCCAAGTCCCTGTGGTCGGCTGTGGGGGGTGTTGGCCGTTCGACGGCTGGTGTCCTTGGCTCGAGAGGGGGTTCTAAGACAGCGGGGGGTGCCGGTGGTGGTCGGGGCGCCCTCCTCTTTATGGCTCCTCTCATGTTGGGTCGCAAGGCTGGTTCTCTGCTCGCCGGCGCCCTTCCTGTTGGCTCTGGGCAGGGGTTGAACTTTTTTAGTCGTCTCTCATTTTGCGTCGACGTCTGACCACTCCTCTCAATGGTGTAGGTGTGGTTGTCGTACGCCTCCACGACTTTGTATGGGCCCACGAAGCTGGACTGCAACTTGGGATTGCTCCCCTTCGTACGGCGTTTGTTCTCTACTACCACGAGATCTCCTGGGGCAAACAGCAGGGGTTCCTCTGTGTCTTCCTGTCGTACCGCACGCTGTTCCTCTCTTAGCAGTTCGTGGGCTGTCTGGAGCCGCTCTTCCATGTCCAGTACATATTCTGTGACATTCTGTTGTTCCACCATCGACGGCCGTCCGTCGAGTTGGTCGGGCAGGCGAACCTCTCGACCCATCATTAAGAAGTTTGGTGTCTCTCCGGTTGCGGAGTGGGGGGTGCCTCTGAATGCTCTCATGATCTGTGGGAGCAGCAGGTCCCATTCCTCTTGACCTCGTCTCAGCAATAGCGTCCTCAGGGAGTCTCCTAGCGTCCTGTTTTGTCGCTCGACTACACCGTTGCCTTGTGGATGGTAGGGGGTCGTACGGGTTTTTTGTACGTTCCATAGACTGCACAGCTCTGTCAGTATATGGGACTCGAACTGCGCGCCCTGCTCCGTGTGTATCTGCTCGGGAAGGCCGTAGTAGCAGAAAATCCGTTCATCCAAGGTAGTGGCTACGGTGGGGGCAGTAGCGTCTGGAATGGCTATAGCGTCTTGCCATCTTGTAAAATGGTCGGACAGTACCAAAATCCAGCGGTTCTTGCGCTTTGTCTCTGGGAGTGGGCCCACTAGGTCTACTGCCACCTTCTGAAACGGGCGGCCGGCGTATAAACGCTGTCTCTCCTGTGGGGGTGCTGTCCCTCCTTTCTTCGCGACCTGGCAGACTTCGCACGTCTTCACCAGCCTCCTCACCTCACTGGTCATGCCGGGCCAGTACCAATCCAATTGGATTCGACGCTTGGTGCGGTCTACTCCCGCGTGTGATAGTCCGTGTGTCTCCCACACCACTTGTTGCCTCCTGGGCGTCGGGCATACTGCGCACATTCGCGTCCGGCCCTTGGGTGCTATCTGTATGATGAGCGTCCCGTCGGGCAGAATCTTCATGGCCTCTTTTTGTTTGTGCAGTGCGCGTAGCTCCCTGCTACCTTCGTCCAGCTCTCGTCTGGAGATCTGCTGACTGCCCTGCAGTTCCCGGTATATCCTGGCCACTGCTCCATTTCCCGTCCGCTGCTGCTCTACTAGAGCCGGACTCGTGACCACGCACATTGCAGGCGTGTCCGTCACCATCTCGTTACCCATCTGTGCCACTAGGGGTGCTCTCGTGACCACGCGCATTGCAGGCGTGTCCGTCACTGTCTCTCTTCCCGTCCATGCCACCTGAGGTGCTCTCGTGACCACGCGCGTTGCAGGCGTGTCCGTCACTGTCTGGCGGTCTGTCCGCGCTATCTGGGGTGCTCTCCCGACCTTCTGACCGGTGGTGTTGCCTGGCTGGAGTCCTGGTCCAGGGGCTCTGGCAAGTTCAGCATGGGTCGGCCCTCCGTCCCTCTGCTCGATGGTACTGCATTGTCGGCAGTCTAGACATGGCTCCTGTCTACTTAAACCATCTGCGTTCCCATGCTGGTTGCCAGCCCTGTGCTCAAGTTTGTAAACAAACTCAGCGAGGATCTCCAGCCATCTGGCGATCTGGTTAGAAGGCTCCTTTCGGCGACACAGCCATCGTAGAGATGCGTGATCCGTCCTGAGTTTGAACTCACGTCCATACAGGTAGGGTCGGAAGTGTTTTACTGCCTTTACGACAGCTAACAACTCCCTCCGCGTCACGCAGTAATTTCTCTCGGCCGGTGCTAGAGTCTTGCTGTAATAAGCAATGACTCGTTCCTGTCCGTCCTGAACTTGAGAGAGGACTGCCCCTAGTCCTACTGCACTGGCGTCTGTATCCAGTGTGTACGTCAGCGACGGGTCTGGGTACCCCAGCACAGGTGCTGTACTGAGGCCGTGCTTAAGCTGTGTAAACGCAGCTTGTTCCTCTGGACCCCACTTCCAGGGGGTGGCTTTACTGGTTAGGACCGTTAGTGGCTTGGCCGTGGTGGCGTAGTTCGGCAGGTACTGTCGATAATAGCCGGCTGTGCCCAGGAATGCCTGCAGCATCTTCAGGTCTCTTGGAGGTGGCCAGTCGGCGACAGCCCGTACCTTCTCGGGATCGGTAGCAACGCCGTCGGCGCTCACTATGTGCCCCAGGTACTTGACCTGCGGCTGCAATAGCTCACACTTCGACGGTTTTACTTTCAGATTCGCCTTCTGAAGTCTATCCAGTACCTCTCCCAGCCTTTCCATGTGTGTCTGGAAATCCGGCGCAATGACGATGACGTCATCCAGGTAGAGCAAAAGCGTCTTCCAGTGCAACCCTTGGAGCACACGTTCCATCAAACGTTGAAACGTGGCCGGGGCCGAAGTCAGGCCGAAGGGAAGCACCTTCCAACGCCAGAGTCCACTTCTGGTGATAAAGGCCGATTTCTCTTTTGCGTCTGCGTCCATGGGGACTTGCCAATAGCCACTGGTCAAGTCGAGCGTGCTGAAATATTTACTGCCTGCCAAGGCGTCCAGTGACTCGTCTATCCGCGGTATCGGATAGGCATCTTGCCTAGTCACATCATTCAGCCGTCTGTAGTCCACGCAGAATCGCCATGTCTGGTCCTTCTTCCGCACTAACACCACTGGGGAGCTCCATGCCCCGTCTGCCGGCTCAATCAGGCCCTTCTCAAGCAGATCCCGAACTTGTCTTTCTGCTTCTGCCTCTTTCTCTGGTCCCAGCCTGTGGGGAGGCAACCGAATAGGCTTGGCGTCGCGCGCAACGGGAATGGAGTGCTTCACCAGGTCGGTTCGTCCGATGTCACCACTGTGACGACTGAACACTGCCTCGTACCTTACTAGCAACTCTCTCAACTGCTCCCTCTGTTGCCGACTGGTGCAACCTGTGCATGCCTGTTCATACAGCTCAGCCAGATGTTCTGGTATGCCCGAGCGTCGTGTCCCTGAGCCTGTCTGAGGACTGGGATCCGTCTCTGCCTGAACTTCATCTGCCGTGATCCCCGTGAAGGTCCCGATTACTTCACCTGCTGGCAGGTGAATCGCGTCCTGGGTGGGGTTTAGACAGCGTACCAACACTCGTCCTTGTTGGTCGGGGGCGTTCACGCTGGTGGCCAAGGGAATACTGCCAGGTATACTCTCTATCACTCCCTGTGGGCAGTAGCTCCTGGCCGCCAGGTGGCAGGATATTGTAGCCTCCGTCTGTGGGGGTATCTCCGTCTTTCTCAAGACTTGCACCTTCGAGATCAACGCTCGTCCGTAGCGGTCGGTGCATACCAACTCTGCGCCCCGCATCGTCAATGTGGGCTGGTTGAACCCCATGTAGCACTCCTGGTTGGCTAGGAAGGGCATTCCCAGGATCACGTCTTCACTTATTTGTGTGACCACGAAGGTCTCCGTATAAGCTACTGACCGGACGCGTCCTGTCACCTTCAACAACCCATAGAACGGCAGTTTCGTTCCGCCAGCCATCAACCCGTGGGAGTCGTGCTCTTGGAGGTCATTCTTCTTGTCTTCCGACAGCTTGTCGAAGACTTTCTTTGATAGCAAGTTCGTGTTGCAGCCCGTGTCCACAAGATACGTGACCGCTTTGCCCTCTACCTTTCCAGGCAGATAGTAACTCGACTTGAAGGGACGTTCCATTTGGTTCACACAAGAGGCCAGTGGAGTAGCCAGTCCGGGGGTGTCGGCTGTAGCGTCGTGCTGTGGGTAGTACGACCGTGATGCCGGCGTGGGTCTGACTTTTCTTGGCTTTGGCTCGTGTCGTTGGAACACCTCTGGTGGACAGTCGTCTTCGCTGTCTGTGAGTTCCTCTGTGGTGCCTTCTAAGTAGGAGAAGCGGTTGTGAGTGTGGAGCGCTACGGGTGTGGTTGGTGGATGTGGGTAAGCTGGCCGCCGTGCCTTCTGCCAACCCTGAGGGCTCGTCTAGATCGCCCTACTTGGCTCCCTATACTTCCCGTGTGCCCGTCTGCAGCCAGTAGGTTGCTCTACTGCTGCGGGCCGATAGCGTTTCCCTGGTTGCTATACCAGGGGTTCTGTCTACACTCCCTTTGGGTATGGCCCAGTTGTCGACATCCCCAGCACCTGGGTGGCTGTTTGGGAGGAGGTCGGTTGACAAGAGGTCGGTTGACAGGAGGTCGGTTGACAGGGGGTCGGTTGACAGGAGGTCGGTCGACAGGAGGTCGGTCAATGGTGGCTCCTGCTCGAGCTGCGCTCAATGCGGCTACCTGCTGCGTCAGTTCACCTAGTACCTTGGCCATCTCCAGCAGGGGTTGCACTGTTGATGTCTGGACCTGCTGGCATCCTTCTTCTTCCTCCGACTCTACTGGTCGGATCTTAGGGGTAGGAGCATAAGTCGGTTGCACTTGAAGAAACTCCTGTCCAGCACGTACGGCGTCCTCTACTGAACGGGGCTGCATCGCCAGGAGGTGTCGTTGGAGATGAACGTGTCCCAGAGTATTCTGGAAACTTTCCAACGCGTGTTCCTCCTTTTGGGCGCGTGTAGCGTCGTTGTAGGCGGCCTCGACCATTGTCTCAATGGCCATAGCGTGCTCCCGGAGAGAGTGTTTTGCTTCCTTGTGGTAGCCCGATAGCTTGGCTCGTGCCTCTCGGCGTGACAGCCCAAAGCTTGCTTTCAGTGAGTCAGTTATGGCCCACAATGTCTCGCCTCGTCCGTACGGCTGTGCCTTTCCTTTCAGGGCTTGTCGGAGGTGGATGACTGCCGCTGCCGGCTGCCACTGGTTCGCTTCTGATACCTCCTGGAATTGTCGGATGAAATATTGGACGTCACCTGTCCCATCAAACTCCGGCGTCTTGAAGTGTTCTCTTCGAGAGTTTTCACTCATCCTTTCGAGAGCGTCGGTAAGGGCTCCAAACATGCGTCCTGTTGGATCTCTATCCATACTCATGGCACGTCGGGACGTCATGTTGATCGGTCGTTTGATTCCTGCGGGTCGTCTGTCGGGATTCGCTCAGATCCCACTGCTGCCACCAATGTACAGGATTTTATAGTCGGTTGACAACGACTGGTAGCATCCACCTGTACACGACCCCAGGTTGCTTGTTGTTACTGTGTACGACCACTACTACAGCACACGACTGACTGTCAGTCCCTACCACTGCCTGCCCAGCATAGTCGGACTAGCTGGGTAGGAGACTAGAGAAGTATAGGGCTTTTACAAGCCGGCACTCCTTAGTTGTACGACAGTGTAGTAGTGTAGTTATTCTTGTAGGCGAATGAATAAGGCTTTGTGTTGAAGAGAGAATAGGTTTGTATTGAGTACTTGCCTAGCTGAGCTCTTGTCCTGCTCTGTTTGACAAGCAGCTTCAGCTGGCTTATAAATAAAACGTTATATAATAACTAGCCTCAGTGGCTAGTTAATGAATGTCAATTGCGTAATATGATAAATATGAGTATGCATAGAATAAACAAGCTGCGTAGAATAGTGGCTAAGTCACATGAGTGTTTCTTTGTGCTCACATGATTTCATAGAGCAATAGTATCTAGAGCGCATGTTCCTTGTTGTAGGTGAAGCTTAGTAATTCTACCACATTATTATCACTCTTAGGCTTATTATTATAAATAATAATTTATTATTATTCAACTCCACTTTTGGTCATTCTCCATTTTAATCACAACTTCAAGCAGAATAATTATTATTAGTTAGTATTATTATTATTATTATTTATCATGATGATGATGACATTGATTTGATTATCACCATTATTATTATTATTTTATTACCAATCACTATCATAAAATCAAACAACAATGCTAATAAAACCCACCCACTGTAGTTATAATATGACACCATACCCTATAGTGATAGTCTATAGTACAGTAGTAGTAGTAGGTAGAGTTATTAGTTATTAATTAATTAAATTAATTACATTAGTAGTAGTAGACCTCATCATCATCATCATCATTCTTCTTTTAAATTAATTTATTATTATTATAATAATTATTATTTGCTTTAGAAAGATGACAGTTGAACCTTAATAATTAAGGTTCAAATTTCACCTTTCTACAGCAAACATTCATCGAGGAACAGTCTTTTAGAATACAAAATTGGCATTTATTGTTGTTTCATAATAATAGTAAAATCGGCAATAATTGAGACCTTCATCGGTCATGACACATTGCAGTTAGTTTGGGAGCTACATTTTTGGGTGAGGTAATTTTCTTTGTTAATATTGTGGACCCGTAACAAAAATCATCTATAGAAAGCCAGCTATTGTGTCGTTTAGGAGTAAACACGTAAAGTCATTGCGAGTTAATTTGTTGAAAAATAACCAACAGCCCCCGCAATTTTGTAACAACCATGAGCTAAAACCGATCATCAAAAAGTGGCGATTGCTTTTTAGACTTTTCTTGAAACAGTTAGGGGAGGGATGACAATCATAATAATAATATTGGCTTCCCGTTACTAAAAAAAGTATTCTTACATCATCATGCTCCGCTACAATTGCTCTCCACTCATTTATCCCTGACCACCTTTCACAAGCTTGAAGTTTCAGATCCTTTTTTCCATTTCAACCCCGCTATGGCTAGGTACGAATGTTATATTATTATTATTATATTTCATTATTTTTTTTACATTATTATTCATAATCATTATTTGTTGTTGTTGTTTGTTACAAATTTTTGTTGTTGTTGTTCGTTGTAAGTAAGCAGCAACAACAACAACAGCAACAACAATAGAATATGACGACGACAACAACTCAAACAACAGTACAATAGTTTCAATAAAAACTGCTTCATTTATTTCACAAATTTATTTAATTGCCGTCAGTTATTTATTTATTAATTAATTATTGTTGTTAGAAGATGATATCCATTCTTCTTATATTGTTAATTGTGTTTTTTAATGATTAATCGGTTATTTAATTCAATAATTAATAATAATAATAGCTTAAAATAAATAATAGAAGAAGATGGTTAATAATAGATAGATGATGATTATTATTTTGCAGGATTTTTATGTCCGTACTGATACAGGCGAGGTAGCAGGCACTTCACTTCCCTCAGCCTAGGGCAGAGTCGGCAGGCTTGGTCAAGCAATTTAGGCGTCACTAACTAGTAGTGCTAGCCTGCATTGCTGGACCAAGTCCAACGCAGCCTACTTGCTTGACCCTACAGAAGTGTCGGCCACTTGCTGGTCAGTGTTTTGTGTGAGAGTGCAAGTTAATCTGGGACCACAACTACTACAAGCTTGTTATTATTGCATACTTCTAGTAATGCAATACAGGAGAGAGTGTGTGACTGAGAGTAATTGTATTTTTCTGGCTTGGCTCCTCCAATTACTCTGATTTATTATAGAACTTCAGCCGGTATTTATACAAAGGCTTCTCTAACAGTTTCTTTGTCTCTTCAAGTGCAGCCTTAGATAGTATAACAAAAGGTTTGGCTGGCTTACACAAAGAAATGCTTAAAACATAGAATGATTGCACCATATTTAGGACGAAGGGTTATAATTCATATAAATGATAAAGTTACATAGAGTGATAATATGTGGATCGCATACGCCAGTATGTACGTGTATTCAGTAATATTTTGGAGCGCTTAGTTATATCCAGCACATTATTATTTATAAATACTATTCTTGTCCAACTCTTCTACTAACTCACCGTGAATACTACTACTGTTTTGATTACTTTTTCTACCACTACTTCTTCCCAAAGAGTTTTTATTATTATTGCCACTCTCATTTTGCTTATTATCATCGACATTAAAAATTAATCTTCTTAATAATTGTTATTAAATTAGTTATCATCATTATGATTATCATTATCGTCATCATTGAGAAATAAATGAATTGTTATTGTGGTTATACTGTAAAGGATTTTACTGTGATGCAATGGATCAACACCTTTACCGGACCACTGTATACTTTAGCCTTCCTAAGCTATTGAGCACTATGGCAAATGGTAGCCAGCCGTACTAGTGTCAAGGCACAAACCCGTGATACAGCGTCTACCAACCGGTGGTATAGCTCTGCCGTATACGGTATTTAAACAATCAATTAATCACACTGTCTCAATACGGGAGACTTCTCTACACAATACGGGTATCTGTTACGCAACACAGCCAGATCCGTTTCCACTATCAATTCTGCTTAGTCAGCAGGTGTATAAATTTCAGCAATTGATAGACTTTCAACAACGTTAACTTCAGCAATCGAGTTAGGCAGACTTGCAATAATTACAAAGAGTGTAGTTAATCTCTAAGTGTTTAATTATTTAGCAAGCGTAATTCTGCTTCACAAGTTGTACAGTACAAGGAGAGTTGCAGTTGACAATAATATATTCTTCGATAAGATACAAAACTTACAACAGTGAGAGGTGTTTCGAAGCGCTTTGATAATCCTGGCATGTTAGACAAAACGACTTAAACTTCCAGCTAATGATTACGAGGAGTCACACGTTACCTACGCTTACAGTGATTCAACTCTTGCACAACTACTCCAAGAACTCTGGAGGCTTGGGCGATTTGCCCTACTACTTACAGAAACATGCAAATCACGCAGTTGAAATCCTCAACATTCAATTGGATAAAAATAATATAATGTAATTGGCCAATTCAAATATAACTGCCAGCTAGAAAATAGGCGCAATATAAGTTGCACACAAAAGCGCCAGACATAGACATGAATATACAAGGTGAACGTGCGCATTAACAACTACGCACAACAACAGTAATAATAATATTTAATAACTAATGTCAAGATGGCCGCCGGCACGATTCCTAGTAAGAGGTTCTTTACTTGTACAATACGTCTTTACAATACGTCTTTAGGATCCGTTGGTACGCAGGCTCTCCAGGTTGCTAGGCATCCAGCTAACATCTTCTTCTAATCAAGGTAAGACAACTCCTGGTGTAACTGCTCACACACGATCGCTCACCGAAATCCACCACAATACTAATATAATAATAATTATTCATTTATTTTGCAAAGAATCTCTTTGATAATATATATTATCACAGTAGAATCAACACTGGGCGAGACAAAGGTCGGTGTAATTTGCAGATAAATCATGGTCATGGTCGATCCTGGAATGTGGATATCTGCATATACTCTCACAACTAAAGTTATATTAACTCTCCAGTTAGCCGCGAGGTGCCTTAGCTAATAATAAATGCTAAACGATACTAACAATGTTTTGTAACGTTTTTAGTAACAAATTGAAGACCTCTCCCTGTCTTGTTTCCCAGCCACAGGCAGGCTGCCAGGTAAAAGTCGGGTACATTTGTAATGGTTTTCGCCATCTAGTAGTGTCATTTAACATTAGTTATGAGTGTTGATTTTTTAGGGTGGTCACCCCCCCCCCCCCCCCCCCCCTAGCATTTTCTTCTGCGATGCAGCAAGGAATTGTTTAGGATTTTCCTTCTTGTCCTAGTTGGTAGCAACAATGTTACCTACAAGGCAACAGGCATCAATGTTGTTCTCAATCAAGGCTGATTTATATGATTGGGTCTGGTGAAGTGTAAAGCATCAAGCCATTATCACTGGATCCATTCTGAAGGCCAATCTACTAATAGCGATAATAATAATTATTATTATTTTTATCGTTTATTTGAGTACCATTATAATATATATAAATAATTTTGGTGTAAATATACACACATGGGCATAACAGTTAGTATTTGGCAGTTAATATATAATCCTCATTACAAAAAGCAACAGAAGTTTTTCATATCAAATAATGTTTATCGTTCGATGAATATTTGTTTGATGCTCAAAAATTCAGACTTTGCTTTGTAAAAAATATATAGATAATTTAAAATGTGTTTTGTGTTTCTCATATCTTAAAGCTTCTAGTAGACAACATTGTTTTCTCATACTGTATTAATAAACTATATAAAATGCAACATTAAACCATCATAGTAATTGATTGATGATAAAATTCACATCATCAATATTATTACTAAGATAAATATTATTATAATACGTTGTTTTTATATTAATAATTGTAATGTTATTATTATGAATTAACAGAAATTATCAGTTTAGATATTCACAAATAGTGAGAGCCAGTTCAGAAGTTGGCTTTGTTACTTCTTTTGAATTGTCAATGAGATTGCTAGCAGTAGTAGATCTAGCTAGCAGTAGATCTACTTCTGTTTTACTACTACTAGCTAGATCTACTACTACTAGCTAGATCTGCTACTACTAGCTAGATCTACTACTACTAGCTAGATCTACTACTACTACTAGGTAGATCTACTACTACTACTAGCTAGATCTACTACTACTAGATAAATCTACGACTACTAGCTAGATCTACTACTACTACTAGGTAGATCTACTACTACTACTAGCTAGATCTACTACTACTAGATAGATCTACTACTACTAGCTAAATCTGCTACTACTAGCTAGATCTACTACTACTAGATAGATCTACTACTACTTGCTAGATCTACTACTACGCGCTAGATCTACTACTACTAGCTAGCTCTGCTACTACTAGCTAGATCTACTACTACTAGCTAGATCTACTACTACTACTAGCTAGATCTGCTACTACTAGCTAGATCTACTACTACTTGCTAGATCTACTACTACTAGCTAGATCTACTACTACTAGCAGTGTACTATAACAGAATCACAGTGAGATTGTTGTAGCATAGCACCAGTTTTAACTCTTGTTGGGCAGTTAAAATTACCATGGCAGGAAAAAATGTCTCCGGGAACAAATGCAGACAAACCTGAAATACATGCGAGTGGCTTCTAGAGCAATATGAATAAACTTGAAACGAGTTCTTACTGTAGAGTTGAGGAGAATGTTCAAGTGTTTTCTTTTTACATGCTTTTTAGGAGACATATGAAATATTATTGTAATGTTTGTTTCTTTTAGAAGTTGTTGACTTGCTAACCCTCTAAAGTAAACCTATCTATATTCAATAATGACAAAACCTAAAAAAGTTATCCGCTGAAATCAGTAGAGTAAATTTTATGATGATTGCCCATTATTTCATATCCTGTCGTTATTGTACATAGCTAGTGGTAAATGTTCTTATAGCAATTGTGCACAGATGTATGAGCGGCTTAAGGCCCTCAAACCAAACTGTTGGCCTATAGTCTACTCAGACGACTACAACATCACGTTTTTTGGACTGGAAAGACTTCATCCCTTTGACTCGACAAAGTGGGGTAACATATTTCGCATCCTCCAAGGTTTGTTTTCCAGATTACATTATTTATTGTTATTGAAAGTGTTTGGGCTCCAGTCACTGAGTAAACTTGAATCATTTATTAAAGTATGATGTAATGTCAAGTCTAAACGGAACTCCATAACCTTCAATCTTACCTGTTGATGTGTAGAGTCCGAAATGCTGACAGCCGATACCGTAGTGAAACCTGAGGAAATAACCAACCGACAGTTGCTAGAGTTTCATACCGAATCATACTTGAACAGTCTGAAGGTGAACAATGGTTTATTTTTTCATTAAGCTACATACTCATATAGCGATTGCGCTAGCAATTTTCTCTAACAATTCGGAAACTCTTCACAAAAGTCGCTCATTTTTTTTTAACAAAACCCATTTCCCAGCAATTCCAACCAAACTAACTGCTACAGACAGTAACCTACGAGTTCTTACAATTTATCATTGTTGATAGATGCTGCGCGTGACATGATATTATTGGAAACGGTGGTATAGAATTTGTGTATTGTGATTGATCAAAAAAGTACCTAGCGATTTTCTGACCTCGATCAACACCTGCGGATAACCTCAACTAAACTGCTAGCCATTATGTTTGCAATTTTACCAAACACGGAAGCAGGAAAATTCTCAATAGTGGAGTGCAAACACCAAGCAATTGCTATATGTACAGCCGACATGAGGATGTAGTATTGTTACTTAGCTTCATGACCCAGGGTTTATTTTTTAAATTTTCGCAGCTCCTCACTGCTAGACTTTGAAATGTCAGAGTGGTAAGATTGTTTTAATGGCCAGGATTGCGCGGTGGAACCAGTGTTCAATTCTAAAATATTCTAGAGCTGACAAAAAACTGGCCCTGATGGATGCCTGTAAATTATTTGAAGAACTTATTTTGGTTCCTTTTGGTGGCAGTTTGATACGATCAAGTTTTACATGTTGCATATTTTCTTTTGCTTTAGTGGTCGATGCATGTGGCCAAGATTACTGAAGTCGCAATTTTATGTATTCTTCCAAATTTTGTGGTACAGCGCAAGTTGTTAAGGAAGCTCAGGCTACAAACAAGTGGAACCATACTGGTGGGTTTTAGCTGATTGTATCAATCATTTTAGATTAAAAACAGATATACATATTACATACAGATGATGCATGTTTTTTCATTGTCCACCATTAATTTTTGCTTGGTTTTGTAGGCTGCGAAGTTAGCCTTAGATTACGGATGGTCTTTAAATATTGGCGGAGGATTCCATCACTGTTCCTCAGATAGTGGTGGTGGATTTTGTGCCTATGCGGATATTAGCGGAGCCCTGAAGACACTACACAGCCAAAAGTTGATACGTCGAGCGCTTATTATAGACTTGGATGCTCATCAGGTGGGTGCACAATCCCAGCCCCTCCTCTTCTCTCGCATTCTTGCCTTTCTTGTCACTCACCACCTCCCACCATCTCTTCTGGTTTTTGTTTCTGCAAACCAAAGGTATTTCTGTTGCATTTCTAAAACCTTTCCCTAAGAGGTTTTGCTCCCTCAATATTTGTTTGGAAGGCTGTGATATCAAAATGCATGAGGCCTCAAATATGTACAACCAGACAATGTTGATGTGGTGAATTTATAGGGAAATGGGCACGAGAGAGACTTTATCGATACAGACTGGGTCACGACGTTAGATGTGTACAATAGTAGAATATATCCCTTTGACCAGAAAGCCTTACGTGAGTAATTACAGTATCATTAGTACAGCACAGTGCCATCTCTAGTACAGTATAGTGACATCTCTAGTACAGCACAGTGACATCTCTAGTACAGTACAGTGACATCTCTAGTACAGTATAGTGACATCTCTAGTACAGTATAGTGACATTTCTAGTACAGTATAGTGACATCTCTAGTACGGTATAGTGACATCTCTAGTACAGTCTAGTGACATCTCTAGTACAGTATAGTGACATCTCTAGCACAGCACAGTGACATCTCTAGTACAGTATAGTGACATCTCTAGTACAGTATAGTGACATCTCTAGTACAGTATAGTGACATCTCTAGTACAGTGCCATCTCTAGTACAGTATAGTGACATCTCTAGTACAGTCTAGTGACATATCTAGTACAGTATAGTGACATCTCTAGTACAGTATAGTGACATCTCTAGTACAGTCTATTGACATCTCTAGTACAGTATAGTGCCATCTCTAGTACAGTATAGTGACATCTCTAGTACAGCACAGTGACATCTCTAGTACAGTACAGTGACATCTCTAGTACAGTATAGTGACATCTCTAGTACAGTATAGTGACATTTCTAGTACAGTATAGTGACATCTCTAGTACAGTCTAGTGACATCTCTAGTACAGTATAGTGACATCTCTAGCACAGCACAGTGACATCTCTAGTACAGTATAGTGACATCTCTAGTACAGTATAGTGACATCTCTAGTACAGTATAGTGACATCTCTAGTACAGTGCCATCTCTAGTACAGTATAGTGACATCTCTAGTACAGTCTAGTGACATATCTAGTACAGTATAGTGACATCTCTAGTACAGTATAGTGACATCTCTAGTACAGTCTATTGACATCTCTAGTACAGTATAGTGACATCTCTAGTACAGTATAGTGACATCTCTAGTACAGTACAGTGACATCTCTAGTACAGCACAGTGAAATATCTAGTACAGTATAGTGCCATCTCTAGTACAGTATAGTGACATCTCTAGTACAGTCTAGTGACATATCTAGTACACTATAGTGACATCTCTAGTACAGTATAGTGACATCTCTAGTACAGTCTAGTGACATCTCTAGTACAGTATAGTGACATCTCTAGTACAGTATAGTGACATCTCTAGTACAGTATAGTGACATCTCTAGTACAGTCTAGTGACATCTCTAGTACAGTATAGTGACATCTCTAGTACAGTATAGTGACATCTCTAGTACAGTATAGTGACATCTCTAGTACAGCACAGAGCACAGTATATTTCAGAGTCAAATCTGATTGATAACATTCAGTAAAAATGAAAAACATTGTAAATTTTCCAACACGCAATGATGCTTACCTCGACCATGTTTACACCAACATAAAGGAAATCAAACCACTGATGTGTGAGAAGCTGCCCCGCTAGGAGGTAGTGACCATGACACCGTCTATCTCCCCCTCCCCCCCTCCCCTCCCGACAGCCGTGACTCGTCGAGATGCTGAATATTACTATTCTAGAAAAGCAACACCCCAAATGCGAATAGTAATACAGAAAGACGTTTCTTCAGTCAACTGGGAGACAATCACTAACATGCCTGATGTAAATGAACAGGCAAAAGCTATTCAAGAAACCGTGACCAATATAGTAGATGATCACTGTCCTAAAAAGCTATATAAGAAATCCAACAAAACTACACCTTGGTTTGACAATCTAGCACGCAAGCTCAGAAATGCTAAGAAAAAGGCACACAGTAAAGGGTGTCCTTCGGCAAAGCTTTTCACGGGTCTCCTGCAGAAACATCTACGGAAAATCAAAAGAAAATGGATCATCGAAAAGCTAGATGACAAAAACCCGAGAGCCTGCTGGACTGTAATATCAACACTCAGAGGCAACCATAAATCTAAGGTAAAAGAGACTTACAACATAAATGGTGAACATCTAAATCAACAGCAAACTGTCAACAAGCTCAATGACTTCTTCTCATCAGTTGGCGGCAACCCTACTACCATAACCCCCAGCACGAGTAGTCACACTGCTGCTACACCACTGTCGGTTACGCCTGATCAGGTATACAAATGGCTTATGGATATAAACACAAAGAAGGCTACACACTCTCATGACTTTCCTGCATGGGTAACTAGAATGTGTGCAGACGAGCTCTGTATTCCTATATGTGCAATTATAAATAGCTGTTTTATACAAGGTTGTTTTCCTGATATTTGGAATTGTGCTGAAATTGTGCCTATTGAGAAAAAGAAGTCTGTAGAGACAGAGTCTGATTTCCGACCTATTTCTTTATTATGGCACCTGGGCAAAATCATTGAGAAAGCTGTGATGCATTTTTATGTTCAACTTGTGATACCAAGCATTGATGGAAGTCAGTACGCTTATCAAAAGGGCCGCAGTACCGTCGACGCAATAATAGCTGCAATCGATAATTGGACCCTTTTATTAGATGAGCCTAAGTCGAAATATGTGACAACCGCTTTCCTTGATATGTCAAAAGCGTTTGATAAAATGGATCGGGGGAAGCTAATAGACATGCTGTCAAGCAAAGGTATCAACGCTAATCTCATCCAAATTATCCACAGCTTCCTTTCAAATCGGTTCAAATAATCAGTACGCATCGGCACTAAAATCAGCCAAAGCCTAGCTGTGTTAAACGGAACACCACAAGGAACTCTACTTGGGCCAGTCTTTTGGCTTTTATTTGTTGACAGTTTGAAAACGGAGTGTGATATCATTAAATATGCTGATGGCCTGACCCTTACAGGAAAACCCGCTATATCACACAATAATTAAAGTCAATCTACCATCCAAACATCACTAGACACAGTGTCAAACTGGTGCAATGAACACAACATGTTGGTTAACGCTAACAAATCATCAGTTCTGCATTTAACCAACAAACGTGCTCGCTTCAGTTTTGACCCGCCCTATCACAGCCTGAGTGGAGAGCCAATTCCACACGCAAGACACACTAAATTCCTCGGAGTTACCATTGACAAATACCTGACTTTTGAAGAACATATATATACCATCCTAAAGAGTGTACGACCTCTCATATACATACTACTGAATCTCAAACGCTCAGGAGTGCCTCAACATCTACTGAAGAGATTTTACATTACCTGTATACGACCAAAAGTTACATACGGCAGTGTAGCTTGGTACTGTATGATAACAAGCAAACAGAAGACTAGAGTCATCCAGATAGAAAGGCTATCACTTAAGATAATAGCCCCAGGCCATCGCAGTTACGAGGCTAGGACGACATCACTCAATATTTTACCAATCAATGACTATATTGACTACCTGTGTATTCAGCAGATGGAGAAAATCAAAACCCCAGGCCACTGCCTACACCATCTACTTAGACAACCAAAAACAAGAAGACCAAGTAGACACACAGCCCGCTACGATACCAGCTCACGAACAGGGTTGAGAGCAAACTCCTTCTTGATGCTCTATAGTAATATAGGATCTATCAGTTACAAAGATTTATAATAATAACTCTTTTTTATTTATTTTCTGTTTAATTGCCGATCTCATGCCCAGGTAGCCTTTTTATTTCATGTAATGAAACCTCTAAAGGTCGCCTCTATTAGAGGATGTATCGCTGGTTCAATAATAAAGTATAACAAAAATATAAACAATACATACTAGTGTGCGTGTCGCACTTATAGTTAACTGACAGCCGTAGAAGTGCATCAATGTGAAATAAGTTCATTGCGGTCGATGGAATTGTTGTAGGTATGAAAAACCTTGTTGGTGTACAGTTGTCTCCTTTCACTGAAGATGAACCTTACCTGGATAAGGTCAGCAGGTAGGCAGCAGTGGTATAATAAATGCCCTTGTGCTGGATAAGGTCAGCAGGTAGGCAGCAGTGGTGTAATAAATTCCCTTGTGAGTAACCGTTTGCAGGAGTTATTCACTCGATGCTTTTTGCTACTTGCAGCTTGTTGAGATGTTATTGCGCTATCTCATTCCTATAAGTAAATTCTTATCCATTAACCAAATGAGAAATTTGTTGTGATACAATCGAATTGATAGCCTAAATTCACTGATGCCATACCCTGCAGCTCTCTGGACCAGGTGCTGGCTGAGTTTGGTGAAGGTGAGCCAGGTGTGATAGCTTACAATGCAGGAACTGACTGTATGGTGAATGATCCGTTAGGGGCGCTCAGCATATCCCCTCAGGTACGTTTAGAGCATAGTCTTTAATTTCCTTGTCTTTTATACATATCTGCGGTTTGAATCTAAATTAATGCTGTTAATAGCTCCTTAGCATTAATACTAATAGAATACTATCACTGTGAAGTACTACAAAATGTGGAGGGCAAAACTTTCTACCTGTGCATTTTTCTATGATCCAAACATACAACCATACACCCACTGCAAACAAGGCTTGAAGTTATGGTATTTTAAAAAAATTTTTCTAAATGCAGACAAAAAATTTTGCATCAATACTTGTAGTGAAAACTAAGATAGACGTCTCGTTATATTTTTATAAACTTGAAAAATATCTGCGTGTTTATGTGCGTCCTTGTCCCTGGGAATATACACCTCAACCCCTACACTGAGAGAACCGAAAACCGTTGTGCATACAGTGTATTGTTGTCTACTGACTTTTTGATGCGGATCAAAGCTTGTCAATTACCTCAAATAGCATACTGCCAATTAATTAGCAGTTTATCTGGAAACAGAGGCTGCGAAATTACACAACCAGTAACAAAAATCAGGAATTAATTGGTAGATGTACATGAGGCCTAACGTCAGTGGAAACAAATCACAAAAAGTCACATTTTGTATTTTGCTAATATCAGGTGGTTGGGAGTGTCAAATAATTTATTGCATTTGGTTTATAATCACATGATTTTCTTCCACTATACATAGATGGCAACATTCTATCATAGCATTTCTTTTGCAAGTTAGCTGTCTCAGTAGTGGCTGCAACGTGCCAGCGCACTGTCTTCTTGTTTTTTCCTTCAAACTGAACTTGAGGGCGAGAAAGATGAGGAGGGCAGAGCTGGGTGAGGAAGAAGGGATGGAGAGAATAGAGCGGGGTAGGGATGGAACAGTGTATTGGTAAATCAAAGTAGTAGAGGGTCGGAAATCAAGTGAGACGGGTGAGTTGGGGGTAAAATGGTTGAAGGGGGGTGAGAAAGCGGGGTGAGGATAGAGTGGGCCTGCATATGTGAATACTACAGGTAACACTGCTAGTATTTTTATAAGCCTGTTTTATTCTGTAATACAATTTCATTGTCCTTAGAAAACTAAATGTTGCGTAGGTGAGAAGTTACTTACTGGGTTGGTTAATTCCTTCAAGTTTGAGCTCTAATATACCATCTATTGACCACTTGTTGTATTATAGCGACTGGTTAGCTATTGGGTTCAGGGCTGGCCACTTTATCCGCACCACAGCGAATTTAAAATTTGGCTCACTGGTTAAGAAGGTTCTTTTCTTAAATGCCCTCTAAGCTGAACAAAACAAAATAGCCTGTGGATTTATTTTCCTGATGATTGGAGAAAAGGGAAAGAGAAGGAGGGGAGGAGTGAGAGAGGGGAGGTGTGAGAGAGGGGAGGAGTGAGAGAGGGGAGGAGTGAGAGAGGGGAGGAGTGAGAGAGGGGAGGAGTTAGAGAGAGAGGGGAGGAGTGAGAGAGGGGAAGAGTGAGAGAGGGGAGGTGTGAGAGAGGAGAGGTGTGAGAGAGAGAGGGAGGAGTGAGAGATGGGAGGTGTGAGAGAGTGGAGGAGTGAGAGAGTGGAGGAGTGAGAGAGGAGTGAGAGAGGGGAGGAGTGAGAGAGGGAGGGGTGAGAGGAGTGAGAGAGGGGAGGAGTGAGAGAGGGGAGGTGTGAGAGAGAGAGGGAGGAGTGAGAGAGGGGAGGAGTGAGAGAGGGGAGGTGTGAGAGAGGAGAGGTGTGAGAGAGAGAGGGAGGAGTGAGAGATGGGAGGTGTGAGAGAGTGGAGGAGTGAGAGAGTGGAGGAGTGAGAGAGGAGTGAGAGAGGGGAGGAGTGAGAGAGGGAGGGGTGAGAGGAGTGAGAGAGGGGAGGAGTGAGAGAGGGGAGGTGTGAGAGAGAGGGAGGAGTGAGAGAGGGGAGGAGTGAGAGAGGGGAGGTGTGAGAGAGGAGTGAGAGATGGGAGGTGTGAGAGAGTGGAGGATTGAGAGAGTGGAGGAGTGAGAGAGGAGTGAGAGAGGGGAGGAGTGAGAGAGGGAGGGGTGAGAGGAGTGAGAGAGGGGAGGAGTGAGAGAGGGGAGGTGTGAGAGAGGAGAGGTGTGAGAGAGAGAGGGAGGAGTGAGAGATGGGAGGTGTGAGAGAGTGGAGGAGTGAGAGAGTGGAGGAGTGAGAGAGTGGAGGAGTGAGAGAGGAGAGGAGTGAGAGAGGAGAGGGGAGGAGTTAGAGAGGAGAGGAGTGAAAGAGGAGAGGGAGGAGTTAGAGAGAGAGGGGAGGAGTTAGAGAGAGAGGGGAGGAGTTAGAGAGAGAGGGGAGGAGTGAGAGAGGGGAGGTGTGAGAGGAGAGGTGTGAGAGAGAGAGGGAGGAGTGAGAGATGGGAGGTGTGAGAGAGTGGAGGAGTGAGAGAGTGGAGGAGTGAGAGAGGAGTGAGAGAGGGGAGGAGTGAGAGAGGGAGGGGTGAGAGGAGTGAGAGAGGGGAGGAGTGAGAGAGGGGAGGTGTGAGAGAGATGAGGTGTGAGACAGTGGAGAAGTGAGAGAGTGGAGGAGTGAGAGAGGAGGAGTTAGAGAGAGAGGGGAGGAGTTAGAGAGAGAGGGGAGGAGTGAGAGAGGGGAGGAGTGAGAGAGGGAGGGGTGAGAGGAGTGAGAGAGGGGAGGAGTGAGAGAGATGAGGTGTGAGAGAGTGGAGGAGTGAGAGAGTGGAGGAGTGAGAGAGGAGAGGAGTGAGAGAGGAGAGGAGTGAGAGAGGAGAGGGGAGGAGTTAGAGAGGAGAGGGGAGGAGTTAGAGAGAGAGGGGAGGAGTTAGAGAGAGAGGGGAGGAGTGAGAGAGGAGAGGAGTGAGAGAGGAGAGGGGAGGAGTTAGAGAGGAGAGGGGAGGAGTTAGAGAGAGAGGGGAGGAGTTAGAGAGAGAGGGGAGGAGTGAGAGAGGAGTGAGAGAGGGGAGGTGTGAGAGAGGGGAGGAGTGAGAGAGGGGAGAGTGAGAGAGGGGAAGTGCTGGGAAGAAACAAAAGGGAAAGGTGAGTTTTGTTTGGTTACAGATAAATGTGGTTTGGGGCAGCAGATTTTGCAGCTGAAGCTACATATAGACCCAGTCTTGGAGACAATCCATTATGGATGGTGATTATGAATCAACGTTTTCACATTTTTGACATCACTTGTACAGATAATTGATGTTTTGGCTATGGTCAGTCTTTGGCAACTGCAGTGACCACTTTTGTATGTAGGGTATAATACAGAGAGACGAGATGGTGTTTAGAAAGGCCAAGGAAGCTAACATACCAATATTTATGGTTCTCAGTGGAGGGTACCAACCAGAAACTGCCAATGTAGTAGCTGATTCTATACTAAACCTGAAGACCAAGGGACTCATCACATGCCCCCCATATAATGACACACCCCTGTGATAAACTCTCTTGCTTTTGCAATAAAACATTCAATCTCCATAGTTAGAGATTCTATCATATTTTCGTACTCTGCTGTGTGCTAGTATTTTTGCTCTTCGTTATATTTGCCAGACGGTTGCAATATGTTATAGCATGTACCAATAAAGATAGCACAAATGTTTAAATTGTGTGTATGTATTATTCCGCAACTTTGGTTTATAATAGTACAATAAAAGTTTCGTTGTGGTAAATTTAACTTAGTGTGATTGTGTTAAGTGAAAGAGAGATGAAACATTTAGCATATCAGATCAGATAAACTATCTCTTGGTCTCTTGTTGTAAAGCATTGTGGAAGCGTGTCACAATTTGCTCTTTACTACTTGATATTTTACTATGAGTCACCTGTGGCATTAGTTGGGAATATACAGATGTTTTAGCACAACCAGCTTGCTGTTTTTTATCTTTCATCACTACAACTGATGGCTTTAACAATATTATTTTATAAATGTAAAACTGCGATGGAATGTGATTGTTTGAAAATGCCCTCATTGTTGTAGAATACTTCACTAAAGCATCTTGAATACCTATAAATTACTGGTACTGGATAAGATTTAACTAAAAAAATATCATGGCCAGGTATTTACTATTTGTAATAATTTTGTAATCAACGTCAATGGCAAAAGAACGCAAAATAGATACTTTTGTGTTAATTTGGTGGAAATTGAATTTTCACAAACAAAACTAACTCGATTTATTTGAACGTTATCAAAGCGTAAAACTTTCATTATTATTGTAATTGTTGTCTAAACCTTGTCTAAAGAAGTTGTATGATCATACTTTCCATTTGACAAAGTGGTATGAAGTTTGTAAACTATTTTTAGCAATCAGCAACAAAGCAGTGCATGTGCACAGCTGTTCAAGCGAGCAACAGATCTGTCAGCTACAAGCTGGCCTATTGTGTACTCAGAGAATTACAACATTCAAAAGCCTGAATCTGATAATCGTGATGATCCTCATGCCTTCGACACCGAGAAGTATAGAAAGATCTTTGAATTTTTAAAAGGTACGTTGTCCAGTAGCTCTTTGATGTATCACAACGCGCTTGCTTTGACTATCACTTTTACGTTATTAATTTCTTTCTCTATTAACTCTATGTTATCTGTCACATGTAACTCTATTTATTATCACTTATTTAGTTTTATGCAGAGTGATTTAGTACACTGAGTGGGGACTTTGCGCAAATAGTCGCCATTTTGGTGCTTACCAACGGGCACCTAGTATGAGACACAACGTTAATTAGCTGATATTGCATACAGCATAGCTGAGCAGCTATGCATGCTATGAATGTTTTTAATCGCACTAAATGAAAGCCTGGGATATGTAGACTGTCCCTGTACCATATTGTGAAACTAGCAATATTTTTTATTTGTTAATAGCTTGTGCCACTGAACCTTTTTTTATAGATATGTTTCATAATGAAATAAATTTTTTTGCTTTTTGTCAATTGTGAAACATTTAAAAATGAAATGTGGCTGAGGGCACTGAGTGGCGTGATATACCAAATTTTTAACACAAAATTATTACTTGCACTGGCCAACTATTACAATAAGCTGTGACAAACCCAATTTTAATAGCCCTATTCAGAATACTAGCCCACTAGTAGACACAGCAAATTGATATTAAAACTTTCAAGTGGTCTGAAGTGTGAACAGTTTGCCTGTACCATATTAGAATGAATGGTGAGATAAATCAACCTGTAAATGCCATTTAAATAAACCACGCAATTTTGGGCAATTAAGATTATATAGAAAAGGGGCGGCGGTTTCCGGTTCTCTTTGCGCCAAGATGGCCGCGAATTATATAATCCCGACCTAGATTGAAAGTCCCCACTCTGTGTACTAAATCACTCTGGTTTTATGTAATGTCATGTGTAACTCCAAGTAATACGTAACGAATATTTTATCTATATATAGGTACTGCGGACAATATGGGCCTACGTATTGGTACTGCGGACAATATGGGCCTACGTATAGGTACTGCGGACAATATGGGCCTACGCATTGGTACTGCGGGCAATATCGGCCTACGTATTGGTACTGCAGACAATATGGGCCTACGTAGTGGTACTGCAGACAATATGGGCCTACGTATTGGTACTGTGGACAATATGGGCCTACGTATTGGTACTGCGGACAATTGGGCCTACGTATTGGTACTGTGGACAATGTGGGCCTACGTATTGGTACTGCAGACAATATGGGCCTACGTATTGGTACTGTGGACAATATGGGCCTACGTATTGGTACTGCAGACAATATGGGCCTACATATTGGTACTGCAGACAATATGGGCCTATGTATTGGTACTGCAGACAATATGGGCCTACGTATTGGTACTGCGGACAATATGGGCCTACGTATTGGTACTGCGGACAATTGGGCCTACGTATTGGTACTGCGGACAATATGGGCCTACGTATTGGTACTGCAGACAATATGGGCCTACGTATTGGTACTGCGGACAATATGGGCCTACGTATTGGTACTGCGGACAATTGGGCCTACGTATTGGTACTGTGGACAATGTGGGCCTACGTATTGGTACTGCAGACAATATGGGCCTACGTATTGGTACTGTGGACAATATGGGCCTACGTATTGGTACTGCGGACAATATGGGCCTACGTATTGGTACTGCAGACAATATGGGCCTACGTATTGGTACTGCGGACAATATGGGCCTACGTATTGGTACTGCGGACAATTGGGCCTACGTATTGGTACTGTGGACAATGTGGGCCTACGTATTGGTACTGCAGACAATATGGGCCTACGTATTGGTACTGCGGACAATATGGGCCTACGTATTGGTACTGCGGACAATATGGGCCTATGTATTGGTACTGCGGACAATATGGGCCTACGTATTGGTACTGCAGACAATATGGGCCTACGTATTGGTACTGCGGACAATATGGGCCTACGTATTGGTACTGCGGACAATTGGGCCTACGTATTGGTACTGCGGACAATTGGGCCTACGTATTGGTACTGCAGACAATATGGGCCTACGTATTGGTACTGCGGACAATGTGGGCCTACGTATTGGTACTGCGGGCCTCACAAAGTTCTGCCTCATGTCTTGCATGCTCGTTCCTGTGTTTGCCTCTATTCTGTGTGCAAAATGCCACACCCACACTTTCATAGATGATGCCGCTCGTCTTCATTGCTGAACCAGATGCACCACAGCAACAAAGACTCTTCCAATAATTCAATTATATTTTTGGAAAGAAATTAATTTTGCAACGCGATTAAAAAAGCAATTCTTAGTTTCCATAAAACGTTATTCTGAAGAAACTTTTGCCATAAAAATTGACTTGCTGCTTTTTATTATAAGCTTTGATTGTTGGATAATGAAAAAAATATACAAAAATCAATTGGCTGTTCCACATAATAAACATTATTTTTGTGTATTCTCATACGTAAATAAAGTGTTTCATGAGAACCATCTCAAATCATTAACGGTTTTATGAATATTGTTGTAGAACATCAAAACACAATAAAAAATTCATAAAGATTGATTTATTGTCTGCTTCCCCAGTAGCTATGATTTTATTACTGCCGCAGAAAACAGGAAAAAATTGAGGCAATAAATGTTAGAGTTGCTTTTTCACTTTGTTTCTTACGAATATTTTTATTGAGGAAGTTTGCTTACTGGGTCTCTCGTTGAAACGTGCCACAGCTCACTGA